>SKCR01019481.1:0-83602 GCA_019454045.1 Zanthoxylum bungeanum | reverse complement strand
TGAAACCAGAGAAAATGAAGAAGAATCGGCAGTCATGCCGTGAAGAGAAGAAGGAAGGGAGGATGAGAGAACGTAAAAATGTTTTTGCATGTGAGAGAGAGAAAAAAAGATTTTAATATATATCATTTTTATTTCATTTACCAAGTAAAAATAAATAAAATATATATATCTATCTTTTAATTCAAAAGTCAAAAGTTAAAAACAATAAAGCTTTTCATCATTTCAACTTTTAACTTTAAGTCACATCATATCCATTCACTTTAATAAAGTGACATATTGTCAAGTCACATCACTCAAAGTGACAATTAATTGACGATTGACGCGACTAGCGATTTGACGCTTGATGTGACTCGCGTGCCGCGCTCGAATTCGAAATGCGAATGCGCTCGCAATCACTCTCGGCTCGGGTTCGCTAATTCCAAATTAACGAATTTCGTCGCGTCGTAATTAAGTGATTACGCCCTAGCGAATTCACTATTCACGTCGCTAACGAATTAATTCAAATTAATTCGTTCGCCCGAATTAAAATCTATTTTAATTCCGCGTCAAAATCCAATTTCGATTAATATATCAAATATATTAATTTTATCGATTTAATTCCAAATTAATCGTTCTCTCTCTTTAACGATATTTTATCCGAGATTAAATATCTCCGTAATTAATCCCAGATTAATTTTCTCTCTCTTCGAATTAATCCCAGATTAATTCTATCTCTCTCTTCTAATTAATCCCAGATTAATCAAAGTGCAAGTAATACGTCATCGGTGAATCTTCAGGAACCGACCCATGAGATCTCTGGATATATGGCGCAGTAAATACGATCGTCGGACTGTCCGAACACGTAAGTACCTCGTACTACGTTTATATCGATTTACAAGACAAGGTTAGCTTCTAGCAAAACGCCATGCCTACCAATTCTCCAGAAATATTCTTACAGGAATATATAGATCTGTATCAAGCGTAGTATACCGTAGTATTGTGTATATCGGCCCAGTATCGGATAATCACGTGCTAGGGCTGGGGCTGGATAAAGTGTCTGCCCCCCTCCGAAGCACAGGTCGGATGTTCATGGTAACATAGTCTCTATAATCGGATATACATGACCTGGTCACAATATCCCGATTGTTGCGCAACACTCAGAGCAATAGTACCGTATCCTGCGTGACATCAACTCCAATATGACTGAGTGACACTCCGTCTTGACATCACACCCAATACACTACGACTCTCTGATAAACCCAGAAGCGGTGTACCCAGAACCGGTTAAAGCCCTGTACCACCAAGACCATAGTCTACCGATTATCGCTAAGTATTAGCGATGCAAGTCTCAGGTTAAGACTATACACACCTACCTCGATTTCGGCCTCCCATAGACACATAGTCATAATACCAATGGGATTCCGAGGGGTCTATCCAGAGCGAAGCTGTTTCCCGTACCATCGGTGAAACACAACCTCCTATCGCACTTGCATAAGTATCCAATACTTATATATATGAACTATGCCGTTGTGCCCTCACAACGCGCACAAGTGCAATACTAGCCTATTCCGCATTATCGATGTCCAGTCTCGATAATACTTCGGCTAGGGATATTTAATGATTAATCCTTCGGGGATTGATACTGTCTCATATCATCTCAATCCAGGAACTAATCATATGGACTCTCTTCATTTATACATCTATGGTGATCTAATCACAAATGATGAGAGTGCAATTTCCTTGTCACATAGTTAATTTGTACAACAACACCGTGATCTGTACAAATAGTGACGCTATGGGTCATATTATCCAACAATCTCCCACTGGCCACATAGCAGTCACTCGAGTGTCTAACACCCGAACTATGTACAATTCGCTCAAATTGCTGAGGAAAGGTTTTCGTCAGCGGATTGCTTAATTATCGTCTGACGCGATTTACACGATCATCACATCGCCACGATGTATGATCCGAACGAATCAGATGATATAGAAGTATATAATGGATCGTCGATGAGACCTTAATTCTTTAGCCTGTGCTGACGCCTAGCTCAGCTGCTAACAGAACTATATCTAATCTAATAGGATTTATTATCGATCCAAATGGCTTCTATTGCTGCCTCAGCTGCAGCAATAATCGCATTTGTTGTTAATTCGGCAACAGTTATCTTGCTCGGAATATTTCCAGCTCACTGCACCGTTATTCAAACTGTATAGTACCGTTTGCGACTTTTAGTCGCTCTTTATCGGTTATAGGAAACTTGCTACAGTGATCTCAGTCACTTCAAGTTCTCCTACTCCATAGACTAAGACAACATCCTTAGTTCTCTAAGATACTAACGGATGTTCCTAACATCAATCCAGTGACTATCACTCGGATTGTCCTGTTTGTGAATCCATATGCTCAAAGCGTATGATACACCAAGGTCTTGTACATTTTTCAAAGTACGGTTCCACGGAGAGTATTTCGAAAGCCAAGCTTTCGCCGACATTTATTTTATGGGAATATCATTTCCAAGAAATGACGTATTATCATTATTTTATAGGACAGCCACTGTCAGTGCGCTCCCACTAACCCTCTTATTTACACTAGAATCATTTTCGTTTTGAATTAAATCATACACCATTATGATTGCATCAAAATGATAATTCCAAGAACTTACTTATGCTCGCGTCAGCAAGCATCATCCAAATGGATCTACAGTGGCAATAGGTAAAAGGTTGAATCGTAATCAATCACAATGTCGATAACGATACATTTCCGTTTAAAGCCTAGCTTATACGTTGGTATATTGCCATCCATGTACGTCTTCCTTGAAGACTTATAGTACCAATAGGCACAATGCCTTGTGGTAAATCAATAGTATCCAAACTTATTGATATACATGGAATCCATTTCGGACTCATGACACTTGTCATAATAGGGAGTCGATACCTCGTATCACTTCCTTTGTTCTTGTGTATTCGAAGATTAATGGTATAGTTTCATCCTTGATGAATTATATATGTTCCATTAGGACTTCGTGCTTTGAATAGTATACTCCGATTTCATCGAGTATCACTATCCTCCCACTGACCACTGCATATCGGTATTCCTCTCAGAAAACGCATGGTGAGGCAACAATCATATTGTTCTCATGTGAGATTTACAAGTACTATACTTAAGGTTCCTTAGGATAACCTATATTGGCACTTATCCAATTTGGGTTTTTAGTTTGGTATCATCCAAACGTTATGCCTGGCATACCCAAATTATTAGGAGTAAGAAACCTCGTTTCTTTCCTGTTCATATCCTATATGATATCTGTCAAACAGATTTATATGGAACCTTATTCTAAATAAGTTTGCACTGTTAATACATATCCTGTTTGAAGGAAATGGTAGCTCAAAGCGACTCGTGATTAACCTTATTATGTCTAACAAAATTCGGTTAATCTGTTCGGACACACCGTCAAAATGACGTGTTCCAAGAGGAGTCCTCATTGAAAGAATACTATACTCTTTCAAGTATACGAGAAACTTACTGCTAAAGTATTTTCAATACGGTCTTACCGTGGCGGAATAATGCTATAGCCGATCTGTTTATGATATTTCGTATCGAAACTTTAAAGTTTCTGATTTGTGTCTTCAAAAGAAACACATAACCATAACGTGATCCCACATCCGTTAAGGTCACGAAATATTCATGTTCACATCTAGCCTAGCTAGATAGGGCCCACTTACTTCACCATGAAAAGGGCTAACAGATCGGTGGCACTAACACTATTACCAAGCAAATAGTATTTTAGGTACTTTACCTAATAAACTAGATTCGCAGACCTTATTTGAATAGTCAAATCAGTCCTAGTACCCACTCTTCAAAAGTGTGGATATACGAGTCTAAGTAAATTGTGTCCTAGACAACAATGCCACAAATAAGTCTCTATTGATCAAATCAATTTGAGCTATTTATTTGTCAATTTATATGTTTGAGATTTTTATTTATATTCAAAATATAAATTCTGTTATTTATATTAATTATATATCTCAGTATCATCTTTATATAATAAAACACTCAGTGTTCTATAATATAAAGTTTTTATCCGCAACGGATTAAACACTGATAAAGAGATAATGTCTCTAGTCAAACTAGTTACATTATAACATTTCCTAATTCAAGTACATACCCGAAGGGTAGTTCCTAAACTTAGGTATCTACGGTCGAAACAGCGACTTTCGTCCCGTTTCCGATTCGCAGAGCAATCTCAGCTTGAAGTCAGTATCCTGCTCAAAACAGATTCTGAATATCAATACATATATCTTATGTACACCACACTAAGTATTTAAAATCTAATTTCAATACTAGCTGTGAACATAACTAAGACAAACATTTTTAAAGTTAGAGCCTCGCCCTTTCTTTAATTCCTTCGTGTCTTCCATATCCAAATGGTAGTCACTTTGGGATATGTCAATTATCCTTTTCAATATTTTAGGAACCTTAGGCCAAGCCTTGGGTTTTAGATATTGAAAGGAATGTGCACCTCGTGCTACATGCCTAATTGCAAACTTGACTTTACACATAGTCAATAATTCTCTCCAAGAATTATAAATTGCAATTTTAATACTTCTTAAATCCAAAAATTCGGTTTATGACAAGTATATTAAATTAAGCATTAAAGTCATCATCACAAAAATCTTCCAAAGATTTATGCTCTAATTATCTTGCTTAATTTGGGCTTAAGGTATAATGAGTTATTTTATCAAATAAAGTAACCTATATTTATTCCCAATTTGAAAATTAAATCATTTAAAATATTTTAATCCTAGATTATATTTAAATATCCAACTTTTCAATTTTATCTTGATTACAATAGTCCAACTATTTAATCAACGATTAGTGGTACTTTATATATTATAATGATATAATAGTCCAACTATATAATCAAATATAATCCAAATTAATTAACCTCAATTACATTGATTACTATAATCCAATTATAAAATCAACTGTAAACTGAAATAATAATTCAAATATATTGATTAATATAATCCAATTATATATAATCAAGTATAATACAGTCCAACTGTTTATTAAAACAACAATTTAAATATTAGTCTAACTAACATTTAATTTAATGACGAAATAATTTAAATGAGCACATATGGCGAGTAATTGAACGAGTATTGCAAATTCAATTCTTGCCTCCCACTATTTTTCGTCGAGCCTCTAACCCTCTGTCGAGTACTCGGGAAACTGTGTTTCCTAGTGGGCTAGGATCCGTTAAATATCACACAATCTTGACTTTGGCCAACAAATTGTATGATAATTAACTAGGTAGATCTCTAAGATCAATTGGATCTTATCCAACTCCTAGATCCAGTAGGTGGACATCCAAGTCCCAAACATATATCTTATATATGCCTATACATCGAATGTATACCCTAACCTTTTTCCTCTGAATCAACTAGGCCTTGGCTTTGGCACAACAAACCTAGTGATCCCAGTCAAGCGCGGACCCATTGACATGGAAGCTTCGTAATCAATGTCAATGGACAAGAAGTGGTCTTGACTTTGGCCAACAAACCACAACTTGGACACGACACTGATATGGAACAAAGCCTCGTGATTAAAACACATCTTTGATGGACAAGGGCTTGACTTTGGCCAACAACCCCTGCCAATCTCGGATCTTGAGTAAGAATCACTCAATGGAAGGAAAAACGCATGATATTTAACGAGGGTTTTTTCGCGTGCAAATTGGCTACCAATTTAATTATCTTTGTTAAGGTCTCTCATCATCATACACCCTTAAGCATGCATTCTAAACACATAATAAAGCGAGTATGAAATAAAATAATAATGATATGCAGATGGATATTTTACATTGATCCTAGATCAAATCTCTCACTTTCTCTCTCACGCTAGCACTTGTATTACTTCTACCCGTTACACTACACTTCTAAAGAAGCCTCTTTTACATGGAGGGGAATAGGTGAGAAGAGAATACAAAGAAATAGGAGATAAGGCTGGACACGCAGGTCCAATTTAATAAATCAATTTTATTACAATTTCCAAAATCGCCCAACCCGACTAATATCCATCCGATATACATTATTCAAACATCACAACCATGTATTCATACAAGCATGTTATCAATCAATCAATCAAATTAATTAATCTTGAATATTAGTGATCATCCAATGTTCAAACAAAGATTTGAATTTTGTTCGAGTCAAACTCGTTTTGCGAACACGTACTCAAAGTACAATTTCTACGAATTAAATTAAATTACATAATTAAATCCAATTTAATACGTATTTAATTCTAATTCATTATTTAATTCCAAATTAAATATTACACCTTTATTAACGAACCTTTACGACTTAAATTCCAAATTTAATCGCAACGGGTCTCAAAGCCCGACTAACATCTAATGTTTTATTTAATTAAGTCCAATGGGCTTTTAATTAATTTCTAGGCGTGGACTTTTGGTCAACTCGGATCAAACCGAACAACCAAAATCCAATCCGGGAGTTACCCCATAAGCCTTTAAATTAATTTGGCCCATTAGGCCCAATTAAATAATTAAGGTCCATTAAGTCATAATTGGACCTTTTGGATTCGGTTTTGGGCCTAATTGGATCCAACCAATTTTGCCTAAACCCAACTTTGTTACAACAAAGCCCAAAAGCCCAATTACAACCTAACAAGCCCAATTTCCAAAATCAAGCCCAAATTAATTAACTTTAAAAATTCCAAATTTCACAATTAATTACTTAAGTGTAATACACAATCAATTACCCAATTAACATTTCTAATATCAATTAGCCTAATTAATCATGCACTTTAACAACCAAATAGTGTCCAACACAATTCAATCAAAATCAAACCCAATTAACATGCTTTCAAGTTTCGGCAATTAGGGTTTTTCAATTCGATTCGGTTTCAATCCAATTGAGTCCACAATCTTAATTTCCCAAATCAATTCAATTCATCCAATGAATTAAAACAAAAAATCACAATGAATTTCATGTTCTTAAGATTCGGCCAAGCCACTTTAAAAGGGAAAAATGTTCTAAATCAAAATTCAATCCAATTGAACTTCAAAACAACATTAACCAATTGTTTTAAGTCATCCAATGATCAAACAAAACAAAATTACCAAGACATTAGGGTTATGCAATTTTCGGCTAAGCCTCCAATTTGGGGAAAATTGAATCCAATCCAATTTCATGAAATTGATCACACACAATCTCAATTAAACATGTTCTAAGCATACTTAAACATCCAATTCAATTAAAACATGCTCAAACACATTTTACCCAATTTCAAGTTTCATGTTCAACCTAAAGAATTGGGGAAAATTGATCTAATCAAATTTTCTTGAAATTGATCATGCACAACTTCAATTCAACCTCATTCAAGCATACTTCATCAAATTCAACCAAATCATGCCTAAATCGAGTTTGCCCAAATTAAAGTTTTGATCAAAAATAAGCAAATTGGGGAAAATCAATCCAATCAATTTTTTATCAAATTGATTACATATAACTCAAATTCAATCAAATATAAGCATTCTCAAAGAATCAATTTGTCAGAATCAAGCTAAAATCAAAAAGCCCCAAATTTGCTCAAGAACCCTAATTCGGTTTTCATGCATCAAAAGCTCAAGATACCATTGTTGGAGTTCAATCAAGTCCCAAAGATCAACAAATCAAGCATAAAAACCGAGTATGAACACATCAAAGGAGTAAGGCGGAAACATAACTCACATTGAACGGTTTTGATGAATGAAGAACAAGGTGCGATTTTGTCCCCTCCAAGCTCACGGCAGTGGCTCCTCCTTGCAGTGGGCTGTGCGATTTTAGTCCTCTTTGAACCTCCAAGAATCGGCCATGCATGAACTCCATTGAAGCTCCAAGCTTTGAGATTCCATGCTCACAAACTCACACTTCCCTATCACCTTTGTATCACTCAAGGTGTGTGCTAGCACTTATCATCTTCATTTTGCTTCTCAAATGCTCGTGAAACCAGAGAAAATGAAGAAGAATCGGCAGTCATGCCGTGAAGAAGAAAAGGAGGGAGATGAGAGAAAACGTAAAAATGTTTTTGCATGTGAGAGAGAGAAAAAGATTTTTAATATATATCATTTTTATTTCATTTACCAAGTAAAATAAATAAAATAATATATCTTATCTTTTAATTCAAAAGTCAAAAGTTAAAAACAATAAAGCTTTTCATCATTTCAACTTTTAACTTTAAGTCACATCATATCCATTCACTTTAATAAAGTGACATATTGTCAAGTCACATCACTCAAAGTGACAATTAATTTGACGATTGACGCGACTAGCGATTTGACGCTTGATGTGACTCGCGTGCCGCGCTCGAATTCGAAATGCGAATGCGCTCGCAATCACTCTCGGGCTCGGGTTCGCTAATTCCAAATTAATGAATTTTTCGTCGCGTCGTAATTAAGTGATTACGCCTAGCGAATTCACTATTCACGTCGCTAACGAATTAATTCTAAATTAATTCGTTCGCCCGAATTAAAATCTAATTTTAATTCCGCGTCAAAATCCAATTTCGATTAATATATCAAATATATTAATTTTATCGATTAATTCCAAATTAATCGTTCTCTCTCTTTAACGATATTTTATCCGAGATAAAATATCTCCGTAATTAATCCCAGATTAATTTTCTCTCTCTTCGAATTAATCCCAGATTAATTCTATCTCTCTCTTCTAATTAATCCCAGATTAATCAAAGTGCGAGTAATACGTCATCGGTGAATCTTCAGGAACTGACCCATGAGATCTCTGGATATATTGGCAGTAAATACGATCGTCGGACTGTCCGAACACGTAAGTACCTCGTACTACGTTTATATCGATTTACAAGACAAGGTTAGCTTCTAGCAAAACGCCATGCCTACCCAATTCTCCAGAAATATTCTTACAGGAATATATAGATCTGTATCAAGCGTAGTATACCGTAGTATTGTGTATATCGGCCCAGTATCGGATAATCACGTGCTAGGGCTGGGGCTGGATAAGTGTCTGCCCCATCCGAAGCACATGTCGGATGTATGGTAACATAGTCTCTATAATCGGATATACATGACCTGGTCACAATATCCCGATTGGTTGCGCAACACTCAAGAGCACTAGTACCGTATCCTGCGTGACATCAACTCCAATATGACTGAAGTGACACTTCCGTCTTGACATCACACCCAATACACTACGACTCTCTGATAAACCCAGAAGCGGTGTACCCAGAACCGGTTAAAGCCCTGTACCACCAAGACCATAGTCTACCGATTATCGTAAGTATTAGCGATGCAAGTCTCAGGTTAAGACTATACACACCTACCTCGATTTCGGCCTCCCATAGACACATAGTCATAATACCAATGGGATTCCGAGGGGTCTATCCAGAGCGAAGCTGTTTCCCGTACCATCGGTGAAACACAACCTCCTATCGCACTTGCATAAGTATCCAATACTTATATATATGAGAACTATGCCGTTGTGCCCTCACAACGCGCACAAGTGCAATACTAGCCTATTCCGCATTATCGATGTCCAGTCTCGATAATACTTCGGCTAGGGATATTTAATGATTAATCCTTCGGGGATTGATACTGTCTCATATCATCTCAATCCAGGAACTAATCATATGGACCTCTCTTCATTTATACATCTATGGTGATCTAATCACAAATGATGAGAGTGCAATTTCCTTGTCACATAGTTAATTTGTACAACAACACCGTGATCTGTACAAATAGTGACGCTATGGGTCATATTATCCAACACTGTTAGCCCTCGTTCATAGCAACGTATGTGGGCCCATGTCTAGCCAGGCTAGAGGTGGATATCATTACTTCGTAACCTTTACGGATGATGCATCTCGTTATGGTTATGTGTATCTAATGAGACACAATTCGGAAACTTTTGAGAAATTCAAAGAGTTTCGACACGAAGTAAAAAAACAAACAGGTAAGAGTATTAAGACATTGCGGTCGGACCGTGGTGGCGAATACTTAAGTTATGAGTTTCAAGATTACTTGAAAGAAAATGGTATTCTTTCACAGTAGACTCCTCCTGGAACACCGCAATTAAACAGTGTCTCTGAACGGAGAAACCGTACCTTGTTAGACATGGTAAGGTCGATGATGAGTCGCACTGAGCTACCTATATCCTTCTGGGGATACGCTTTAAACAGTGCAGTACTTATTTTGAATAAGGTTCCGTCAAAGTCTGTTGAACAGACTCCATATGAGATATGGACAGGGAGGAAACCAGGTTTCTCTTTCCTGAAGATTTGGGGATGCTGGGCATATGTTAAACGTTTGGAAGGTACCAAACTAGAACCCAAATCAGATAAATGCCTTTTCGTGGGATATCCTAAGGAAACCAAAGGATATTACTTCTATCACCCACAAGAGAACAAAGTATTTGTTGCTCTACATGCATTTTTCCTTGAGAAGGAATTCCTAGATGTAGTGGTAAGTGGGAGGAAAGTGGAGCTCGATGAAAATCGTAGTGATACTGTTCCTGGCAATGAATCAACGACGGAACATAAACAGACCATCCAGGATGAGTCTGTACCATAATCTTCATATACATAAGGACCGCGTAGGTCGGAGAGAGTCAGGAAGGTACCTGAGAGGTATGGGTTCCTGATCTCGCCTCATGTAGATATTAATCTTATTGAGGATAATGAACCGACTACGTATGAGGAAGCAATACAGAATATTGATTCCGCTTTATGGCAAGAAGCCATGAAGTCCGAGATGGATTCCATGTACACCAACCAAGTTTGGACACTGGTTGATGCACCAGAAGGCGTTATGCCTATTGGATGCAGATGGATCTTCAAGAAGAAGACCGACATGGATGGAAACGTGCAAACGTACAAAGCAAGGCTTGTAACAAATGGGTATCGTCAACAATATGGTATTGATTATAACAAAACTTTCTCACCCGTTGCCATGATTAAATCCATTCGGATAATGCTTGCAATAGCTGCATATTTCGATTACGAGATATGGCAGATGGACGTTAAAACCGCTTTCCTTAACGGAAACCTTTTGGAGGATGTTTATATGCAACAACCTAACGGTTTTATCGTACCTAGACTTGCAAACAAGGTTTGTAAGTTAAATCGATCCATTTATGGATTGAAGCAAGCATCACGGTCATGGAATCAGTGTTTTGATGAGATCATAAAAGAATATGATTTCGTACAAAACGATGATGACCCTTGTGTATACAAGAAGGTTAGTGGGAGAGCACTGACTTTTATTGTCCTTTTTGTCGACGACGTATTGCTTATAGGCAATGACATTCCCATGCTAACGTCGGTGAAAGCTTGGCTTTCATTGAAATTCTCCATGAAAGATCTGGGAGAAGCAGCCTTTATTCTGGGAATAAAGATCTACAGGGATAGATCTAGAAAGCTGCTTGGACTCTCCCAGAGTACATATATTGACAAAGTGTTGAAGCGATTCAACATGGATCAATCCAAGAGGGGATTGATGCCAATGTCACGTGGTATCCTTCTGTCTAAGGACATGTGTCCTAAGACTAAAGAAGAGAGAGATAATATGAGTCGGATACCGTTCGCCTCCGCAGTCGGATCGATCATGTATGCCATGATATGTACGCGACCTGATGTGTCATATGCTTTGAGCATGTACAGTCGTTTTCAGGCCGATCCAGGTGAAGGTCACTGGATGGCTGTTAAGAATATCCTTAAGTATCTTAGACGAACTAAGGATGCTTTCTTAATTTATGGAGGTGGAGAACTTGAGGTGTCTGGGTACACCGATGCAAGTTTCCAAACCGACAAGGACGACTTCAAGTCGCAATCGGGGTACATTTTTTGTTTGAATAACGGAGCAGTGAGCTGGAAATCTTCCAAGCAAGATGCTGTTGCCGATTCAACAACAGAAGCAGAGTATATTGCTGCATCAGAAGCAGCAAAGGAGGCAGTTTGGATCCGAAAATTCCTAATCGGATTAGGAGTAGTTCCGTTAGCAGCTGAGCCCGTACCGTTGTATTGTGACAATAACGGGGCTATAGCACAAGCTAAGGAACCAAGGTCTCATCAACGATCCAAGCATGTTCTTCGGCGTTACCATCTGATTCGGGAGATTATACATCGTGGCGATGAAAAGGTCGAGAAGGTCGCATCAAATGACAACATTGCAAATCCGCTGAGGAAGGTTGTTCTTCAGCAAGTGTTTGAACGACATATACATAGTTCAGGTATTAGATGCTTGAGTGACTGGCTATAGGCCAAGTGGGAGATTGTTAGACATTATGACCCATAGCGTCACTGTTTTGTAAATGATATTGTATTATTGTACAAAATTAACTATGTGATCATGAAATTGCCTTTTTCCGTTTTGTAAATTATTTACTTTGATATATTGATGGCAAAAGTCCATATGATTAGTTCCGTATTGAGATGATATGAGACAGTATCAATGTAAAAGGTTTAATCATTAAATATCCCTAGTCGGAGTATTATCGAGATCGGACATCGATAATGCGGAATAGACTAGTATTGCACTTGTGCGAGTTGTGATGGCACAACGGCATAGTTCTCATATATTTAAGTATTGGATACTTATGCAAGTGCGATAGGAGGTTGTGTTTTACCGATGGTACGAAAAAACAGCTTCGCTCTGGATAGACCCCGCGGAATCCCATTGGTAGTATGTCTGCGTGTCTATGGGAGGCCGCATCAGGGTAGGTGTATATGGTCTTAACCTGAGACTTGCATCGCTAGTACTTGCGACAATCGGTAAACTTTGGTTTTGGTGGTTCGGGGCTTTAACCGGTTCTGTGTACGCCTCTTCTGGGTTTATCGAGAATCGTAGTGTACTGGATGTGATGTCAAGATGGAAGTATCACTTCAGACATATGGAGATGATGATCACGCAGGATACAGAACTAGTACTCTATAAAAGGTTGCAACCGTCGGGACAATATGACAAGGTCAGGATTGTCCGATTTAAAGAGACTAGTTGTTTGATATCCGATATATGTTTCGTACGGGGCAGACACATTTCCAGCCCCAGGCCTAACATGTGATCGTCTGATACTGGATCGATGTACGCGATACTACGGTATACTACGCTTGATAAAGATCTAATATTCCAGTAAGAATATTTCTGGAGAATTGGGTAGGCATGGCGCTTTTCTAGAAGCCAACCTTGTCTTGTAAATCGGTAAAAACATAGTACGAGGTACGTACGTGTTTGGATTATCCAACGACCGTATTTACTGCCAACATATCAGGAGATCTCTTGGGTCGCTTCCTGAAGATTCACCTATGATGTTTGATTCGAACTTTATTAATCTTGGATTAATTACGGAGAAACTTTATCTTGGATAAAATGCCTTATTAGAAGAGAGAGATCGATTAATTTGGAATTAATCGATAAAATAATATATTCGATATATTATTAAACGAAATTAGATTTCGACGCGGAAATAAAATCGGATTTTAATTCGGGCAAACGAATTAATTTGGAATTAATTCGTTAGCGATCTGAATAATAATTCTGCTAGGCGTAATTATTTAATTCTCGTCGCGACGGAAATTCGTTAATTCGGAATTAGCGAATTTGGGCCCGAAAGTGTTTGCGGACACATTCGTATTTTGAAACGGGTGGAATCCGCAAATCACATCGCGATATCTCATTACTTGACACGAATAGATGATGGATGTATCTAGTCACCTTTATGGGATGATACATTGTCTCTATTCTCAATGTGAGATAATGATGGCATATGATGAATTTTCCTTTGGGGGGAAAACCTTTCACGGTTTTTGAAGGGTTTTTTAATTAAAAAATTCATTTTGGTATTTGATATCTTATCATTGCTTTTCATTTGGCAACTCACGGTTTTTGAAACAAAAAGAGAACAAGAAAATTGAAAATTCTCTCACTCTCCTCTCATTCTTCTTCACGCACGCCGTGAGCTTCTTCCAACAAGGGCAGAAAATTGTTTTCATCTTCTCCATTTTTGCTAGCACATTGAAGGATCAAAAGAGGTGATAGGGAAACAACCTTGGAGCTTGGAACACTTGAAGACTTGAAGCTTCTCTCCATCTTCTTGCTTGGCCGAAACTTCCACCTTGAAGACTCAAGGATTGTCTTCACCATTTTCGTCACCAAGCTTAGTAAGTATGATTCCGCCATGTTTCTAGCTTTGCATGTATGTTATTTGTATTTCTATGGCTTAATCTTTCTTTGGGACTAATTATAGAAACCAACACTTATATGCTGCAGCTATCGGGATATTATGACTAGGTCATGTATATCCAATTATAGAGACTAGTTACTAGAGATCCGATATGTGCTTCGTACGAGGCAGACACAATTCCAGCCACAGGCCTAGCATTTGACATCCGATACTGGATCGAAATACGCTATACTACGTATACTACGCCTTATATAGATCACGATATTCTTGTAAGGATATTTCTGGAGAATTGGGTAGGCATGGCGCTTTCCTAGAAGCCAACCTTGTCTTGTAAATCAGTAAAAACGTTGTACTAGGTACGTACGTGTTCGGATAGTCCGACGACCGAATTTACTAACCAGATCCGGGGATCTCATGGGTCGCTTCCCGAAGATTCACCGATGACGTATGACTCGCACTTTAATTAATATGGGATTAATTAGATGAGAGAGAAAATTAATCTGGGATTAATTACGGAGATATTTTATCTGGGATAAAATATCATTTAAAGAGAGATAACGATTAATTTGGAATTAATCAATAAAATAATATATTCAATATATTATAAGAAATTGGATTTCGACGCATAATTAAAATTAGATTTTAATTCGGGCGAACGAATTAATTTAGAATTAATTCGTTAGCGACGTGAATAGTGATTTTGCTAGGCATAATCATTTAATTAGGTCGCAACGGAAAATTCGTTAATTTGGAATTAGCGAACCCGAGCCCGAGAGTGTTTGCGAGTGCATTCGCATTTTGAATTCGAGTGCGGCCCGCAAGTCACATCAAGCGTCAAATCGCAAGTTACATCAAGCGTCAAATCGCAAGTCACATCAAGCGTCAAAGCACATGTCACTTTGAGCGATATGACATTTGATTGATTGAATGATTGATGGGAGTTGTTGGGATCTTTTAAAGCTTGTACTTGTTTGACTTTTTGAAAATCAAATTTGGTATATGTTTAATTAATTTTGGAAATTAATATAGATATACACAACTTCCATCTCTCTCTCCTTGCTCACGTTTTTGGAGCCAAATGCCTCTCCTCTCTCACACGGTCTAGGACCATTTTTCTTCCTCTGTTTTCTGCCAATGCCGTGAATGTAAGGAAAAGAAGCTAGGTGATTTTGCGGCAAAATCATCAAGAGCTAGCACTCAAATGAGTTCATACAAAGGTGATAGGGAACTAACTTCATGAGCATGGAATCACCATCATCTAAAGCTTGGAGCTTGGAGCAACAATGGAGGACCATGGCCGAAATTTTGAGGACCCAAAACCAGCCCACTGCCGAGACTTCCAATGGAGGGCATAAAAGTTTTTATGTTTGTTGCATCTCCTCAACCGCTCGATGTAAGTATTCCGCAACTTCCTAATGTATTCGCACTTATGTTTGATGCTTGATTATTCGTGCTAGTCAACCTGATGATGGCTCGGTGGCTCTTCTTCCGGCTATCTTTGAGTGTGGACTCTGGTTGCCAATTCAATGCTATTTCGCCTGGGTGCTGGCCGAGATGGAGATCGCCCCTTGTCAATTAAGTTTGAATAGTTGGAGGATCTTGGCCGGGCTATATGTGATTTGGCGTCGGGCGGTACTCGGCGAACCCTGTCTCGAAGAAGCGAAGAGGTTGTATCGATTGAAGGCCAACCCAAGAACGCAACACGGTTGGTACTACCTTTCTGCCTATGCTGACTCGTCAAACATTGTCGGAAAACTCCCCGACTCCAACAAAAACTTCAAAGATTTATGGTTCTGGGCCACGGGAGATTGGGGACGGGTCTTGAGATCCTACGAAGAGGAGATTTCCGTCCCGGACATCTTCAGAGCGGGAGGTTAGGAATCTAACCCTTAGCGTTCCTGCTCTTGACTTTACGATAGGTTTCTAACTTCTTTTACTCTTCCCAGCTTGTTGGAGGGATGCTCTCAATGTCTCCCACCAGGTCCGGGCGCGGGTGCGCTGGGTTCGGCGATATGCCGACCATTGGAAGCAATTGGTTAACGATGCAGCCTTTGTCGAGTCGGGCCTGATTCGGACTGCTCCTCCGAAGGTCCCGGGGCAGATAGGTAGATTCTTACTAACCCTCTGGCCAATCCCCTTGTTTGCTTAGCATGATGATGATTTGAATTTGCTCAGATTCTGGAATGACCACTCTTTTTGCCTTTGTTTTTTGCAGGAATGTCGAAGAGGCCAAAATTCCTTGATCAATTTGCTGGTGTGACAAATAAAACGGATATAACTGGGGCCGGGTCCTCCCAGAAACGGCCAGCAACTGTTGAGGCCAGAAAAGTGACTGAAGAGACAGCCCTGTCAGTTATCCACATCTTGTCTCCCCCTTCCAGGGTATCGCCAACAGTCTCCGCCTGACCCCCCAGCCCATCAAAACCTACCAGAAAAAGGAGGCGTCTGTTCGGGGCAGAGGAAACTGAGCTGTCTCAGGAGATAGAGAAGGAACAGGCTCTGAGCAAAAAACAGCCAGTTCGGAAGGAGAAAAAAGTATCGGAGCGTACTTCCAAAAAGGGGAAAGGTGCCGTTATTCTCGGTTCAGAGGACCTCAGTCAGGACATTAGGGAGGCTATTTCTCACCTGGTGCCGACATGCAATGAACTGGCCGAAGCGGTCCCTCCGGTGAAGATTCCAAGATACAGAGATCTTTCCCCCGGGGATGTGGTTACGGGGCTGTGCTCCTAGATGGCCAAGGTAGCCACATTTCCCTTATTCCCGCTGTGAGTTCATAACTTAGTTTAATTTCTGATTTTCTGTTTCTTCTCGGCAGACGACCTACCTGGCGGCCAAGAACATGGATCTCCTCCTTAGCCTTTTATCCGAGGGTGGCCAAGCCCAGAGGCTCCAGAACCGACTTACTGAAATGCAGGCCGAGCTGGCCCGTAAAGAAGAAAACATAAAAAATCTGGAGCTGGCTGCCGTTGAGGCCCATACCACAAATAAAGCTCTCAGGGCCACCGCCTCTCTAGAGAGGAAAAATGCTGATGCTGCCAAGAATGACTTGGAGGCTGCCCAGGCCGACAACAGGATCCTACAGGTGGAAGTGCACAGCGTTGAGTCCGAGCTGAGGACCAAAGATAAAAAGCTGGTACGGGCCCGGGATGAGCTTATGAGGAAGAAAGCTCAGTTGGAGGTCGAGAGGGACGCAATCAGACTTGAGGGGGTCAGGGACTGTGCTGAGATCATCCCGATGATATTGCCCAACCTGGATATGGGGCCTATCCACGCGGCCATCCGCTTCTACAAATGGGAAATTTCACAGGAGGAGTTTCAGATATGGCTATCCCTTTCTCCCGAAGAGGTGATGGATCGGGATCCCATTTCAATCGCCCCGGCTTCTGAAGAGGACCGACCTGAGGCTCCCGCTTCTGAAGAGAACCGACCTGAGGCTCCTGCTCCGGCCCCTGAAGCTATAATTATCGGGGCCTCTCAGGCTGTCAACATGGAAGCCATCGTTACCCCTCCCGAGGCCGAGCCAATCCATCTGTCGTCCGAACCTGCCGAGGAAGAGCCAAATGTTCCTGCGCTGGCCGATCTGTAAGGGGTAACCCGAACAGGGACTCGTGTAATCTTGAACAAATCTCATTCTCTCTGTAATAACTTTTCACAAATATATTTATATGTGTTTATTTCATTTATTGTATTTCATTCTTGCTCCGAATGCTTCCCTACAAACAATCACTCGCGTCCCGGCTGACCCAAGTCGGGAACATGATCTTGTGGTGAGACGAAACCCGCCTCCGAGCTGAGGGAAACACTTGGCTCTGTGGGAATGTTACGTCCCCAGACCAAAAAGCTGACTCGGTGGGACATAACCTGACCCCGAGCTGAGAGAAACACTTGGCTCTGGGGGAATGTTACGTCCTCAGACAAAAAAGCTGACTCGGTGGGACATAACCCGACCCCGAGCTGAGAGAAACACTTGGCTTTGGGGGAATGTTACGTCCCCAGACCAAAAAGTTGACTCGGTTGGACATAACCCGACCCCGAGCTGAGAGAAACACTTGGCTCTGGGGGAATGTTACGTCCCCAGACCAAAAAGCTGACTCGGTGGGACATAACCCGACCCCGAGCTGAGAGAAACACTTGGCTCTGGGTGAATGTTATGTCCCCAGACCAAAAAGCAGACTCAGTGGGATGTAACCCGACCCCGAGCTGAGAGAAATCATAATGGCCTCGGCGGAACGAATCCAGCCCCGAGCTGACTAAGCAAGTGGCCTCGACGGAACGAATCCAGCCCCGAGCCGACTAATCCTTGGGACTTATTCCGAAGGGAAATGAATCAACCTTTGAAGCCCTATCGGATTTGGCATGGGCGTCCCCTTGCTAGACCAGCGAAAAATAAAAACAAAACTTTTCGAAAATAAAATCAAAAAATGGTGGTGACTTAACACTTATCCCAAAAAACAAGCACAGATGCCTTAAAACAGCGTCCCGTTCGAGGTCTCCAAAACACAATTCTGAATCTTTCAATTCAGCATCCCGGCGAACCAGGATTCGGATCAAAGAGCATTTAGGATGGTAAGGGCATATTCCTCTATACATCAGGTCGCTATGGAGCCTGCGTTTTGTTCGAGGGCTCCTCCTTACAACGCTGGAGCAAGTATACGCCACAAGGGTGTAATCCTTCCTCGTGCTATGCTTCTCACGGATCCGAATGACCAAATAGGTAGAGATCAAAGAGTGTCTGAAACATTAAGGGCATGCTCCTCCTTATGCTCGGTAACACTGGAGCAAGCAAACGCTACGAGGGCATAATCCATCCTCGTACTATGCTTCTCACGGATCCGAATGACCAAATAGGTAGGGATCAAAGAGTGTCTGAAACATTAAGGGTATGCTCCTCCTTATGTTCTGTAACACTGGAGCAAGCAAACGCCATGAGGGTATAATCCCTTCTCGTGCTATGTTTCTCACGGATCCAAATGACCAAATAGGTATGGATCAAAGAGTGTCCGAAACATTAAGGGTATGCTCATCTTTATGTTCGGTAACACTGGAGCAAGCAAACGCCACGATGGTATAATCCCTCTTCGTGTTGTGCTTCTCACGGATCCGAATGGCCGAATAGGTAGGGATCAAAGAGTGTCTGAAACATTAAGGGTATGCTCCTCCTTATGTTCGGTAACACTGGAGCAAGCAAACGCCACGAGGGTATCATCCACCCTCGTGCTATGCTTCTCACGGATCCGATGGTCAGACAAAACGTGTGGGAACACACTCCCTGCAGCCATATTTCCCTAGCTGGCCAGACCGGCCATCTTACGGGGGCCCTCCCTCCCCGCGATTACCATCTCGAAATATCCCTTATGAATGCAAGTCATAGGGTAGTTCTGCTCCAGCTTCGGGGGTTTGACTTTACTACGAAAGGCTTCACATGCTCCCTTATGCGCCTCATCCCTTGATATAGTCCTGATCCTCAAAGATGACATGAGTTAGGTCGGAGTACTTCTGCCCGGGGTTTTTATGGTAGTGCTTGTGATTGGTATGTTACGGGTTTGGTGCTTTTCCTGATCTTGGATCATCCTTCGCGTCGAGTATGTCCCCGAAATACTGAATATGACTTTCAAGTTTAATTTGAAAAAGCAAGTGAAGATTTTCTTGACTGACAAAAGAAAATTTTATTCATATTCGGGCACCTACTGCCCTTCCTACAACTCTCCGCGGGACATTTTGGGAGAGGTCTTATTTGTTCTCCTAACCCCTCTCGGGTTTTTTTTAAAAAAAAGAAATAAAGAAAAAACCTATTGGAAGTACTTCCTCAACATCTCGGCGTTCCAAGGTTTTTTTAGCCGCGTGTCGTCCAGCTGTTCCAAAGTATAGGTACCCGTCCTTACAACTTCTACAATTCTATAGGACCTTCCCACTTGGCACATAGAGAACCTTCCTCCGGCCTTCGAGTGTTCAAGGTGACCCTTCGTAATACCAAGTCACCTGGAAGAAAAACACGGGTCCGAACTTTTTTGTTATAGAAACGAGCCATTCTTTTTTGATAGATTGTTGTCTTCATAGCCGACTTCTCCATCTTTTCTTAGATCAGGTCGAGATGACTTTTGATGAGTTCTTCATTCTGTTCGTCCTTATAATGCCAGACCCGGTGGGTAGTCATTCTGATCTCTACTGGGATAACCGCTTCGCATCCGTATGATAATGAAAACAGAGTTTCCCCTGTGGAATCCTTACAGGTCGTCCGGTGTGCCCATAACACCTCTGGTAACTCCTCGGCCCATAAGCTCTTACAGGGTCCGAGCCGAGCTTTAAGATTGGATTTGATGGTTTTGTTTGTCGCCTCTACCTGCCCGTTAGACTTGGGATGGGCAGGTGAGGCGAATCTTAAGGCGATCTGGAGGTCTTCACAGAGCTTCCTGAAACCTTTGCTATCGAACTGTTTTCCGTTATCGGTGATGACAGCCCGAGGAATTCCAAACCTGCAGATAATATTCTTTCTCAAGAACTCCGTAGCTTTCTTCTCTGTGATTGTGGATAGGGGTTCGGCTTCCACCCATTTGGTGAAATAATCTATGGCAACAATGGCGTATTTCGCTTGCCCTCGCCCCTTCGGCATCGGTCCGATGATATCCAGCCCCCACTGGACGAACGGCCAAGGGCTGGACAGGGTGGTCAATTGTTCTGCGGGCTGGTGGTGAATATTGGCATTCTTCTGGCATCCCTCACATTTTCGGGCTACCCTCACACTGTCCTGATGCATGGACGGCCAGTAGAACCCTTGCCTTAAAGCTTTAAAGGCAATTGATTGTCCTCCGATGTGACTCCCACAGATTCCCGCATGAATTTCCCTGAGCACATAGTCAGCCTCATCTTCTGCTAAACATCTCAGAAGGGGTACCATATAGCCCCTTCGGTATAGCACCCCTTCAATCAGGGAGAACTTGGTGCTTTTGAATTTCAGTTTTCTAGCTTCCTTTTTATCTTCAGGCGTCTCCCCGGTCTCCAAATATCTCCTGATTGGTTGCATCAATGGGGATTTGCTTTCCATATCCGATACCTCTACCTCGAGCTCTCCTATGTTTTTTTCTCAGAGGTAAATTAGAGGGACTATTCTAGGATTTTCCGACCTGATTGAAGATGCGAACCGTCCTAAAGAGTCTGCCTCACAGTTGTTTTCCTAGCCGATTTGCTCAAAGCACACATTCCCCATTTTCCCCACCAACCTTCTTACCTCAGCTAAATAGGCTATCATACTCGGCTCTCTGGCTTGGAATTCTCCCTTCAGCTGCTGAACAGCCAACTGGGAGTCACTTCTTACAACTACGTCGTGGACGCCCATCACCATGCATAACCTTAAACCGGCTAAAATTGCCTCATACTCTGCCTTATTATTTGTGGCCTCGAAGGCAAATCTCAAGGCGAACATCACTTCTTCACCTTTACCGTTTTTCAACATGATTTCGGCCCCATTACCTTGTGAGCTGGCAGATCGGTCTACTGACATCTCTCATTTGTCTTCCTCCAAGGTCAGAATTTGGGGTTCTGTGAATTCAGCAACAAAGTCTGCTAGAACCTGTCCTTTTACCACTACCATCGGGAGGTAAGAAATGTCGTATTCACTCAACTCTACCGACCACTTCATTAACTTTCCCGAGACCTCTGGTTTTTGCAAAATCTGCCTCAAAGGATAATCGGTGTAAACCTCAATAGGATGGGCCTGGAAGTAAGGTCGTAACTTCCGGGCCGCAGTGATTAACGACAAGGCGACCAGTTCATGTAATGGATATCTGGTCTCAGCATCTAGTAAAGCTTTGCTAACATAATACACTGGCCTTTGAACCTATCGGCCTCTTGTACTAATACCGAACTTACTGCATGCTCCGAAACAGCTAAATATAAGTATAAGGTCTCAAATGGGGACGACTTTGCTAGAAGTTGGGGCTGCGTCAGGTATTGTTTTAACTGTAGGAAGGCCTCCTCACATTCTGGCGTCCAATTGACTTCCTTTTTTTTCCTTTTTGACGACTTTGAAGAAGGGGTGGCACTTGTCGGTTGCTCAAGAAATAAATCGATTGAGCGCGGCCACCCTACCGGTCAGGCTTTGCACTTCTTTTATCGTCCTGGGAGATTTTAAGTCCAGGACGGTTTGGATTTTCTACGGATTTGCTTCTATGCCTCGGAGCTTACCATATAGCCCAAGAACTTTCCCGAGGCCACTCCGAAATCACACTTCTCCGGGTTGAGCTTTAAATTATGATTCCTCAGCAATTCAAAAGTTTTCTTCAGATCGGCCACGTGACACCCTGGCTCCTTAGACATGGTTATCATATCATCAACATATACCAGCATCGATGTGCCGATGAGTGGCTTGAAAATTTTGTTACCAGCCTCTGGAAGGTTGCCCCTGTATTTTTCAATCCGAAGGGCATTAATTTATAACAGTAAAGCCCCTGATCGGTAACAAAGGTCATCTTCTCCTCATCCTCATGATGCATCTTGACCTGGTTATATCCTGAGAAGGCATCCATGAAGCTTAGCAATCCCTGGCAGGCCGTTGAATCCACCAACTGATCTACGTTTGGTAGTAGGAAGCTGTCTTTCGGGCACGCTTTGTTGAGGTAGGTGAAATCCACACACATCCTCCACTTTCCATTGGATTTCTTTACTAATACCACATTTGATACCCACTCCGGGTATTTCACTTCTCTTTTGAAACCAGCTTTCAACAGTTTTTCTACCTCGGCAGCCATTGCCCTGCACCGTTCCTGGTTAAAGGTTCTTCTTTTTTGCTTGACCGGTTTGTGTGATGGGCTTACTGTAAAACGATGATTGATCAACTTCGGATCAATCCCGGGTATGTCGTTGTGCCCCCATGCAAAAATGTCCGGGTACTCCTTCAGACACTTCAGCAAATCCTGCTTCAGGACCTCGTCTAAGTCTCCCCATATTTTTACATTCTTTCCAGGTCAGAAAAATTCCATCATCTTTAATTCTTCGACTGCCCCTAGCCGGGCAGCTTTCTTTGGCCGAGGACCCAGATCTTTACTTGCTTCTTCCTCGTCTTCGTTCCCTTGTCTTTTTTGGGTACCTACTTCAATGCAAAGGGTTTCCCTTGAGAGGGTGGAGAAACAGTTCCGAGCCATCTTCTGGCTTCCGCACACAATTCCAATCCCTTCCCGGGTGGGGAATTTCAACTTTAAGTAATAGCAAGACATTGCAGCCTTTGTCTTCATCATGAAAGGCCGAACAACAATGACTTGGTAACTGCTCATGCAATCCACCACCGTGAAATTTATCATAATCGTCTGAGTCCGGGGACGGGTTCTGATCGTCATTACCAATTGTATCCTTCCCAATGGGACGACCGTTGAGCCCCCGAAGCCGTAGAAGAGAGTCTTATCATCGGTTAGAGTCGCATACTCCACACCAAGGCCGTCCAAAGCCTCCTTGGAGATTATATCCACCGCACTCCCGGGATCCACTAGTATTCTGTCTACCTCGGAGCCGCCGATTGTCGCCTTGATTATTAATGCATCATCGTGGGGGAAACTCACCCCTCGAGAATCCTCATCCGCGAACATTATTGGAACTGACCGACCACCTTGTATTTCCGAGGCCCGTTCTGTTTCTAACACTCCAACCCCTAAGCCCGACTATAGTTTTTTCTTGATCGGTTAGAGTCCCCGGCTAGTGTCTTTCCCCCTGTGATGATATTCATATGTCGGTAATGTGCTCTCTGCATAGCCGTCATAAC
The DNA here is from genome assembly GCA_019454045.1 of Zanthoxylum bungeanum. Taxonomy (NCBI): domain Eukaryota; kingdom Viridiplantae; phylum Streptophyta; class Magnoliopsida; order Sapindales; family Rutaceae; genus Zanthoxylum; species Zanthoxylum bungeanum. The sequence goes on along the minus strand of SKCR01019481.1, from coordinate 59,667 downwards.
TTCATGGTCAATATAATTATTTAAGTACCCATTCCGCGCCAGGTCTTCCATTTGCTCCCGCAAGTCTTTGCATCCATTCGTCGTATGTCCCCTCAGATTATGATGCATGCAATAAGATTTATTATTCCTCATGTCTGGCGGGAATCTCCTGAGGTCAGGTTCTATCAAGAGACCTTTTCCCTGGATTTCCATGACGATTTGCCCCAGTGGTTTATTCATAGGAATGTATGCCTCTTCCCCGACCACATGGTTCACTTGGGTCGAGATTCTCTTTTCCTGGTCATCCTCAGACACCGGCTTGAATTCCCTTCGTCTCGGGGGTGGTTTTTTGAACTCCCTGTCTGGCATGCGAGGAGCTTATGCCCTAATTGTCCTTTCTATAATAGCTATCCCCCTCCGGGTAATTCTCTCATCATCTTCCAACAAAAAAAACTTTCGGGCTATTTCCAGGCGGTGGCATAATCCGGTTACCCTGGATTCTCAGGTGAGTCCATAGTTTTCTGATCTTTAAAGCTCCCTTCAAACTCTCAAAGGCCTCGAGCGACTCATATCCTCCGACCTCGAGTACCATGTTATGGTACCGCTCAATGAAAGCCTTCAGGGGTTCATCATCCCCATGTTGCATGAGCCTCAATTCCCCAATTGTCTTCTTTGGGACGCATGCCCCCTTGAAGTGCCGAATAAATGACTTCATGAGTTGCGCAAAGCTTCCGATGCTCCCTGGGGCTAGACTTCTGAACCACAGAATGGCGGATCCCCCCAAGGTTAGGGGGAATACTTTACAAACGGCATCCCCTACTACTCCTTGGACCTCCATCAACAGGATAAAATTCTCAATATGGGATTTTGGATCAGTGTGGCCCTTGTAGGGCGTCATGGACGGCATGTTGAATCGTCTTGGGAACTTTACCGACCTTATTTCTTCTGTGAAGGGAGATTCAACCTCGCCGTCCCGAGCATCTCCCGTGTCTGTTTTGAGGTTCGCTCCCTACTTGGCCATTTCTTTTCTTAACCAAGATTTTATACGGCCATCTGTGTTACCGTGTCGCCTCCTGCAGCCTTTTTTGTGTCTGTCACCCCAGGTGCGGCGTTCCTCATGGCTTGGGGTTTCCCGTCCTGTTTCACCATCCTTCCTATCTCATTTTCTTGTGTCGCGGGGGCCATCATAGGAAGAATCTGGCGACTGTCTCCCCTCTTCTTCTTCCCACGTATCCTCTGTTTGTAAATCTTTTTCTACCACTACGGACCTCATCTCGTAGGGACCCTTCCTCATCGGTTCATCGTCATCACTCACATCTGCGACCCTTTTTTTCTTCCGCTTTTTCGCCTCTCCTCTATCTGGCTCCGGCTTCAAGCCTCTCATTATTCGTCTCTTCCATCCTCTCCAATCTGTTCATCATGGATTTCAACAGGATTTGATTTCCTCCCTATCTTTCCTCATGTTTTCCTCTATTTTCTCCATCCATTCTAATGTTGAACTCCCCGATGACTGGTGATTTCCATCTTCTGCCATCGTCTTAATATGCGAGCTGATTTTTGTCAGAAATTCCCCACAGACGGCGCCAACTGTTGACGGCTGATTTTGGTCTCAGGGGCAATAAAGGTTTGTTACTCCCGAGACAATCCTCCTCCAACTGTAAATTTGTTTTGTTTATGGGAAACAAAAAGCAAATTTGGCAAAAGATAGATAAATACACCAATCGACAAAGAGATTTAACGTGGTTCGGCGGATCAAATCCAACCTACATCCACGAGCACAGAACGGATGATGTTTTATTACCGAAATATGTTTCCCTAATCTGTTTTTGTGTTTACAAGTCTAATCACAATTCTGCCTTTTACGTATGCTCTCCCCCCTTATTTATAATAGTTAAGAATCAGTTTCCTTTTACCCTTAGGATTCCTAGTTGAAAACTACCTTCACTTCCTTTGTCCTATTAGGACACTGACTTATCAGTTTACCCCATGAAAGTAGGATAACTCGTCATCTTATCCGTAAGAATATGGTATCTTATCTTCTGGAGCATGTCTCGCCATATGCTCGGTCTTCATGAGGTCGGTCATATTGGTCATTTGAACTGAGAATGTTTCTATTGATCTGATAATGCCCGATCATCAGGTCTGTAGTGGTCGATTACCGATCATAAAGTTCTCGGCCCCTTACTATTGGCTTCTAGTGGTCGGGTCGGCATTAATGATCTTGACCGAGGAGGGAATAACCTTTTTTAACAATGTCGTACTGCTTAAATATCATAGGGTCTGAAAATACCATCAACAAAAAGCAATAGGATTAAGGCTCAATAAATAAACCTTTATATTATCCAAACTATAATCTAACCCCTTATAAACCGGTGATATTGGATTTCATCACAAACTCAGATAACTGGCTTAGTTACGACACATATTTACGGGTAGTAAAAACTTAAATAAAAGAAAAGACATAAAGTCAATGTTGGAAATTAAATACTAAAAAGTAAATTGCTGAAAAGTAAATTGCTGAAAGTAAATTGCTGAAAAGTAAATTACTGAAAGTAAATTGCTGAAAGTAAATTGCTGAAAAGTAAATTGCTGAAAAGTAAATTGCTGAAAGTAAATTGCTGAAAGTAAATAAAGTAAAAATACAATAAAAGAAAATGTTGGGGTTAGAGGATCCACTTTTATTAAAACTATTTTAGATATCTCCCTTAATATAATATATTAACTTTGCGTGATAATTACCAACCAGCCATATAGGCGGTATCCTGATTAAGTCAAATTAATAATTAATTACCAACCGACCAACCAGGCAGTATCCATGCTTAGTCAGGTTAAAACCAATTTATAATTAATTACCAACCGGCCAATATGGCAGTATCCTCATTAAGTCAAGTTTATTATATTATAATTAATGGAGATTAATCTAAATAGCAATAATAAAAGCTTTACATTTTACCCTAGCAAGGAGGAGTTACCTCATCATTGCGTGAAAAGTAAAAATTGAAAAAGTAAAGAAAGGAAAGTATTGTGCGTAAAAGTAAATTGCGGAAAGTAAAAACTGAAAAGTAAAGAAAAGAAAGTGCGAAAATGGAAATTAATTACTGAAAGCTATAAATAAACAAACAAAATACAATCTTCTTAGTTATTCATAAGGAATTTCAAAGAAGAAAGTATGAATTTACAAATGAAATGGATTGGTATTTATAGGCAAAATTTTGCCTCCACCAAATCCATTATTAATTGCTCCACTAATTGCTCCACTAATTTCTATCATGTTTGGTGGGAGTTTGACTATTTTATTTTTATTTTTATTTTTATTTTTATTTTTTTGCTTTGAAAATGACTTTAATAATTACGCATAACACACTTCTGGATGTTTTATCAATGTCGGTCATGAAATATTCAAAATTCGAAATTCTTTTGTTCTTAAAAGTTGTAGATCTTTGAGTCTTCTTTAATCTGGAACTTGAATCAGTTCAATCCGATATCGGAATAAAAGTTATGCCTAAAATACGACAGTTGCGTAAAATTAGAATTTCTGAAACTGCACTTCGTTAGAATGCCCTTTCAAGTTTCCAATCTCCAAAATTAATATGTCAAGTCTAATTTTTTCCCTTATTTTACCCACATTTCATCCTAAATGATTTCATTAAGTCCCAATATTATTTTATCTGCAAAATAAACAAAAACACATCAAAACGTTCATCAAACCCGAGAAACTAAACAAAATATTAAGTAAAATGGGCGATAAATATTGATATATTTTCCGCTCATCACACCCCCAAACCTAACATTTTGCTAGTCCTCGAGCAAAACAATAAAATAAAATACAAGAAATAATTAAAATTAAACTAAGCCACTTTCGTAGGGATCACGGTTGCATTTAGCATATGCAACAAGCCTTTAAACCCCTAGGTGTCCCTAGTGGACGAGTTGTAGTCTCGTGAGGGTTTACAGCGACGATACCCACAAATGTCTTATAAAAGTAAAAAGATAGTAAAACTAATGCACACAAAAGTAAAAAGACAAGAGAAAAGAGAAAAAAAATTAGTGACTAAACGGGTGAAACTTCTTATCTAAGTCAATAATTATTTTGTTTCTTTCTAAATTACCAAATAAGTAAATTCTCTGATTATTTTTATCATTCTCCATATACACATCCACCAAAATATTAATCAACTCATTTTGCCCACAAAAATCACAAGTGCAGTTGAAAAAAGAGTAATATTTTTGTCCTAAAGTTATATCAGAATTCACACCTTGCATAATGTTTCCCGAAGAAAACACAACAATTGGTTCAAAAATTGCCAAAATCGCCTTCAGAGGAGTGCAAAAAGTTGAGAGAATTTGTAGAGAGAGAAAAAGTAGATTTTTTTTTTCTGATTTTTTTTCTTGATTTTTTTTAATTTATATACAATATCTTTCATCTATGTAGCGAGCTTTGGGTCAGTAACTCCCAAACCAGTTGGCTTTAGGGCACTAGGTGTTAAGACACCTCTACAGACTTAATTACTCATATATATATATATATATATATATATATATATATTGCAACATCTTTGATCCATGTGGTGAGCTTTGGGCCAGTGACTCCCAAACCAGTTGGTTTTAGGGCATTAGGTGTGAAAACACACTTACAGACTTAATAACTCGGATCTCAGACGTTTTTTTTTTACTCCATCGTTTTTTATAGATACTTCCTCCAATTAAACTAGAGCATTGAATATTTCAAACTTTTCAATTATAGCTCATGTTTGTATGTTACCATGTATGCTGATAATATTTGTCAACTGAGCATATGAAGATTCATTTTAGTCAGTTTTATGGAGAATTCACAAAAGAAATAAATAAAAATTAACTTGTTCCGAAATAGGTTGAGATATGTCTCAGGTTTGGAAATTCCTTACACAGTTATCTCACACCAATATCACCTGATTAATCAAATAAAAACATAAAAATACAAAATATTTTTTTGGTTTTTTGTAAAATTTTCAATTTTTTTTTGGCTTTTTCGAAAAATTTTGACTAAAAATAAAACAATAAAAACAATATACAATTTAACTATTCTCCTCCCCCAAACCTAAATGACACATTGTCCCCAATGTCTTAAACAGTAGAAGAAGAGTTTAGAAAACGGTACCTGATTAGCTGAAATTCTACATCTAAATGAAAAGTTAAAGGTTAAGATCCAGATTTATCCGACGCCTCTTACCACGATCATTATAAGACCAGTTTATCTTGGAAAGAATGGGGTCAATTTGAGGTTCAAATGCTAAGATTTGGTCAATTAAATCTGGGGCAGTTCTGGCAGTAAAGAGGAGTTCTTTTACAGGCTTTGATACAAACCCATTTCTACGGACATCATCAAGAAACACACAAAGAAAATCATAAAATCCATCAACATTGTACAGTCCAAACGGTTTCTGGTGTATGTTCAGGTTTGCCCAAGATAACACTGTAAAAATTTCCTCCATTGTGCCCAAACCGCCTGGCAAATCAATAAAATCATCAACACGGTTAACCATTTCTATCAGTCGTTCAGACATACCTGGCACGATTAGTTCCTCGCCGTTTGATGATCCAATAAGATTCACCTCCGCCAAGGGTTTTGGGATGATTCCCAAGACTTCACTGCCTCCATCATGTACAGCCTTTGAAACGATCCTATTAGTTCAAGATTGCCACCGCCATATACTAAGTGCATATTCCTTGCAGCAATGACTCGACCCAATTCATGTGCCGCCGTTACGTATTCTGGTTTAACACCAACACTGGTACCGCAAAACACACAGATGTTTTCAAATCGTCTTCTTGAAGTGGCTTCCATGTTTTACTCTGGATGTCTTTAAAAATGCAATGATGAGTTGAATTTATAACACCTGAAAAGGGTGAGTAAAAATAATAGCACCAGTACCTGCCAAATGACAATTATTAGTTAAACAGTAAAATAAATCGTGAAAGGTCTGGAACTTGTCGGAGAAAATAAAAGAAACTAACAAAACAAATCACAATTATTAGGAAAAGACAAAAAGATATAATATTTACAAAGTAACAGCTTGATTGACGTCTATGCGTCAAGGACAAGCTTCCCATCCAATTTTCTTATAAATTGGCAAATAGTGTCTTTTTGAGTCAGATTCCCGAGACTTAACTGTTGTCTTTCTTTACGGAATTGTGTATGTAATTTACGAATGGATATATCAACATATCCACTAGGATGCATCTCAAGAGTCGAAGATATATCATCTAAAGACTCCTTACTCAAGTCATCCCTAATGAATTTAATTTTATCTTCGTGATTATCAGACACCATTCCTAAAGAACGACAACGAGTATTACATGTCATGCGAGCACATTTGTAACAAACACCTATCTTTTTAGCTCTTCTCTTTTTTGTAAAGGTGCTTCTTCCTAAACCAGACAGATGTGAAATAAAAGAGTCAGAAGACTCACCTGCCAATCGGACCCGTGCTTCAATAATCCAACGAATCTCATTAGGAATACCTTTGTTCATCAGTAGTCTCATTCATTCCAAGCGAGCTTTGTAGACTTTCATCAGAGAGTTTTGAGGGAGAGAAGGAAATTGGTTGCGAAGATTTATGAGAACTTCTTCCATCCTGAAATGACTTAACCTGTAAAAACTAAACACACCAAATCTGAATATATATACAAATTGCTTGGGTTGCCTTCTAGCTAGAGCTAAGTTTAAAGTCGTCAACTAGACATGACTGCCCGAACGTTAGGCTGGATTTGAAAGTGTGACACTCTTTTTTTGTCGCTCAAATGATTCTCCCCAATAGTGTTTGACACGCTGGCTGTTAACTTTGAATGTGTTGTTAGACTTGGGGTTGTATATCTCAACAACTATGTATGGTAACACCTGAGTAATCACAACTGGACCTGACTACTTTGATTTCAGCTTTCCAGGAAAAAGTTTCAGCCGTGAATCGTATAACAACACCTGCTGTCCTGGCTCCAATTGTCTGCGCACTATTTTTTTATCATGCCATATCTTGGTCTTTTCTTTATACAGTTTGGCATTTTCATAAGCCTGTAGGCAAAATTCCTCTAATTCGTTGAGTTGGTGAAGTCTTTTCTCTCCTGCAGCTTGTGGATCAAGATTCAACTTCTTCAGTGCCCAGTACGCCTTATGTTCAAGCTCAACTGGCAGATGGCATGCTTTTCCATACATAATTTGATATAGGGACATACCAATAGGTGTCTTGTAAGCTGTCATGTAAGCCCATAATGCATCATCTAGTTTTTTAGACCAGTTCTTCCTTGTTGATCCAACGATTCTTTCCAAGATTCATTTGATCTCCCTGTTTGAAACTTCCACATGTCCATTTGACTGTGGATGATAGGCAGTGGCCACCTTATGAGTAACTCCATATTTGGATAGGAGTGCATCGAAGTATCTGTTGCAGAAATGTGAGCTACCATCACTGATAATCACCCGAGGTGTCCCGAAGCGAGTGAAAATATTCTTTTTAAGGAATTTGATCACCACTTTTGAATCATTGGATGGTAGTGCAATTGCTTCAACCCATTTGGAGACGTATTCTACTGCAACCAGTATATACATGTTTCCAAATGATGGAACAAATGGTCCCATAAAATCAATACCCCATACATCAAATATCTCTACTTCCAAAATGTTTTGCAAAGGTCCTTCATTTCTTCTGGAAATATTTCCCGTTCTCTGGCACCTATCACATTGAAGAGCAAATAGATAAGCATATTTAAAAAGAGTGGGCCAAAACAAACCTGATTGTAGGACTTTGGCTGCAGTTTTGTTTCCACTGAAGTGTCCACCATATGGTGATGAATGACAGTGTTGCAAGACACTATTGACCTCCTCATGTGGAATACACCGGCTCAGTAATTGATCAGCACAGCGTTTGAACATGTACGGCTCATCCTAGACATAATGCTTGACTTCTTTGAAGAACTTCTTTCGTTGCTGAGTTGTCCATTCCAACGGCCATTTTCATGATACTATGTAGTTGACATAGTCAGCATACCAAGGGACTTCATGTTGTTTAATGGCAAAAAGCTATTCATCTGGAAATGTTTCTTTGATTGTCAGTTCTTTGCCAGGTGTTTCTCCATTCTCAAGCCTCGATAAGTGATCTGCCACTTGATTTTCTGTCCATTTCCTATCTCTAATCTCCACGTCAAATTCTTGCAAAAGAAGTATCCAACAGATCAATCTGGGTTTGGCATCTTTCTTCACGATCAGGTATTTTATTGCTGAATGATCTGTGTAGACCACCACTTTGGGACCCAGCAGATAGAAGCAGAATTTGTCAAAAGCGAACACAACTGCAAGCAACTCTTTTTCAGTGGTTGTGTAGTTGAGTTGAGCTTCGTTCAGAGTTCTGCTGGAGTAGTAAATGGTGTGGAAAACTTTTTCTTTGCGTTGTCCCAAAACTGAACCTATAGCAAAATCACTAGCATCACACAACACCTCAAATGGAAGGGTCCAGTCTGGTGCTACAATGATAGGAGCAGAAACAAGCTTTTGTTTCAGGATCTCAAAAGCTTCCTGGCATTCTTTGGTGAAGTTGAAAGGCACAACTTTCTCCAGAAGATTGCACAAAGGTTTAGCAATCTTGGAAAAGTCTTTGATAAATCTTCTGTAAAAACCTGCATGTCCAAGAAAGCTCAGAATACCTTTTACAGATATTGGTGGAGGTAATTTTTCAATTGTCTCGATCTTTGCTTTGTCTACCTCGATTCCATTTTGTGAGATCCGATGTCCAAGAACAATTTCTTTCTGCACCATGACGTGGCATTTATCCCAGTTGAGTACAAGATTGGTATCTTCGCATCTTTGTAGTACATGTTCAAGATTTTGCAAGCAGTGGTCAAAAGAATCTCTAAACACAGAGAAGTCATCCATGAAAATCTCCATACTCTGCTCCAGCATGTCTGAGAAGATGGCCATCATGCAACGTTGAAATGTGGCAGGTGCATTACATATTCCAAATGGCATTTTACGGAAAGCAAAAGTACCATAGGGACATGTAAAAGTGGTTTTCTCTTGATCTTCTGGGACGATGGCAATCTGATTGTACCTTGAATATCTATCCAGAAAACAATAGTATAAATGTCCCGCCAGTCTGTCTAACATCTGAACAATGAATGGTAGAGGAAAATGGTCATTCCTCGTTGCTTTATTCAGTTTTCTGTAGTCCATGCATACTCTCCATCCAGTCATTGTTCTTCTTGGAATCAGCTCGTTCTTTTCATTTTTGACTACAGTAATTCCTCCTTTATTTGGTACACACTGCATAGGACTCACCCATGTGTTATCTGAGATGGGGTAAATGATGCCATCATCCAACCATTTGATGATTTCTTTCTTCACGGCCTCCTTGATGATTGGATTAAGTCTCCGTTGATGCTCCACTGTGGGTTTGTACTCATCATTCATCATAATCTTGTGCATGCAAAATGATGGACTAATGCCTCGAATGTCTGCTATAGTCCAACCAATGGCTTTCTTCCCGTAATACTCTCAGCAACTTTTCTTTCTGCTCCAATGTTAGCGAAGAAGAAATAATCACACGTAATTTAGAAGAGTTTCCAAGAAATGCATACCTGAGATGGCTTGACAGTAACATCGGCTCCAACTATGGTGGTTCTTCAATTGAGGGCTTGATTTGATCTTTCTTCGGAAGTTCCAGACTTTCCACTGGTGGTGTCGATTTCAATCGGAATGGCTTGTCAAGATAGTTGATACATTCTACAATTTCAGCATCTAGCTTGTTATCAGTCATGTTGGTGATGCAAGCTTCAAGTTTGTCCGTGGGAATTGTATCAGTATCCTGAATGATATTATCAACAACATCAATTCTGAAACATTCTTCTTCCTTTTCATCGCTCGAGAATTTCATGGCTTTGAAAATATTGAAAGTAACTTATTGGTCCTGAACTTTCATGGTTAGTTCTCCTTTTTGTACATCAATCACAGTTCGACCTGTAGCCAAGAATGGTCTCCCAAGGATGATAGGTATATCTTTCTCTTCTTCCATGTCAAGGATAATAAAATCTGATGTGAGAATGAGTTTGTCAACTTTGACCGGTACATCTTCAACTACACCTCTTGGAAATATGAGCGTTCGATCAACAAGTTGCAGAGAGACTGAGGTAGGCATTGCTTCTCCAATTTGCAGTTTCCTGTAAATAGAAAAATGCATTAAATTAACATTTGCACCCAAATCACATAAAGTCTTACCGATATTATGTTCTCCAACGGTGTATGGTACAGTAAAACTGCCAGGATCTTTCAACTTTGGGGGAAGTTTCCTCTGAATGATGGCGCTGCATTCTTCCGTCAATGCTACAGTCTCGTAATCTCCCAATCTTCATTTTCGTGAAAGAATATCTTTCATGAATTTAACATAGCTAGGCATTTCTTCCAAGGCTTCTGCAAATGAGATGTTGATATGCAGCTTTTTGAAAACCTCCAAGAAACGAGCAAACTGGTTGTCTAGTTTGTTTTTCTGAAGACGCTGTGGAAAATATGGAGGTGAAGTGATTTGATCTTTTTCCTTTGCTTCTTTTTCCTCCATCTGTTGCTATGCTTCTTTTGGAACTTCTTCAATGGATGCTTTGATTCCAACATCTTTGTTGATTTCAGTACCGTTTTTCAAAATAATGGCTTGACATTGTTCATTCCCTCGGTTTCTTGGATTTGGTTCTGTGTTGCTGAGAAGATTTCCTGGCGGTCTATAACTCTGAGCATTGGCCAGTTGTCCAATTTGATTCTCCAGTGCTTTAATAGAAGTAGATTGGCTTTGATTGAATGTTGTTTGGGCTTGAAACATGGCATTGTATTTTGCTTCTTGCTTTTTGAACATCTCTGCAAACCATTCTTTCATTTCTGGTTCTTTTTCATATTCTTGGCCTTTGTTCTACTGTTGGAATCCAGGTAATGGATTGTTCTTTTGCCCTGAATTGTTGCTCCATGAAAAATTGGGATGATTCATCCACCCTGGGTTGTAGGTGTTGGAATATGGATTGTTCCATTGTCTGTTGAAATTGTTGGCATTCCCTTGTCTGTTGAAATTGTTGACATAGTTCAATGTCTCTTTTTGTTGAACTGGTTCTAGTGCTCCTTCATATGGTGAACTTGTGGATCCAATATTGCTTTGCATGTTGAGAGTCTCCATGAATTTGCATATCTGATCAAGCTTGGCACTGACTGCTGTATTGGCTCCAACTTTATAAATTCCTGCAATTCTTTGGATCATGCTCCTTTCTGTTGGCCACAAGGAATTGTTGTTGGCCATTTCTTCGATTAGGTCTCAGGCTTGATCTTATCCTTTTGCCATTAAAGCTCCTACAGCATAAGCATCAATTGTGGTTCTCATCGGTCCAGAAAGTCCATTATAGAAAGTTTGGACTTGAAGCCATTTTGGAATCTCATGGTGAGGACATTTCCGGAGCAAATATTTGTACCTTTCCCAAGCTTCGTAGAGATTTTCTGAATCAAGTTGTACAAAAGATGTGATGTCATTCCTCAGTTTTGATGTTCTAGCTGGTGGAAAATATTTTGCAAGGAATTTAGTGGCTAAAGTGTTCCAAGTTGTGATGGAACCTGCTGGTAGTGAATGTAGCCAAGCTTTTGCTCTATCTTTCAAGGAATATGGAAAAACTCGCAGTCTCATTGCTTCTTCTGATGCTCTGTTGTAATTGAAAGTGCCGCAAACTTCCAGGAAGTTACTGATGTGGGTATTAGGATCTTCAGTTGCATTCCCCCCAAACTGAATTGACTGCTGAATCATCTGAATGCATGTTTTGATGTCACACGCATTTTCTGGTAAGGGATGAAGTACAATACAAGAAATGAGTCTGTCAACTACCGGAATGGTTTTGTCTCGAATGGGAATTGATGGTGCAACCTCTAAAGGTTCAGGTTCCATGTTGATCAGTGCTTCTTGGCCTTCTCGTCTTTCCCTTCTCAACAGTCTGATGGTTCTTTCAATCATTGGGTCAAGCGGTCGAAGTTCAAAGCTTCTGGTTCATCTCATGTAGCGTCTGAGAACTTGAAACAAGTGAAAAAAAAACAATAAGTAAAAAGAAATTAGATACAAGTAAAGTATCCAATACCAAAACTAATAGTGAAAGATAAATAAGTCCCCGGCAACGGCGCCAAAAACTTGACCGGTGTAATCACACGCGTATAACGCAAGCGCACACATCGTTCAAGTAGTATAAAACGTATCGATCCCACGAGGACTTAAAACCTTTTGTTATCAATTTATGAAGTTAAATGTTTACAAGTATCTAATGAATTGATTGTTTGATTGGGTGGTGACTTTAAAATTAAAACAAGCAAATAAAATTGTTTGAAAGTAGATTGAAGAAAATTCAAATTTATAAAACTATCTAGGGTTGTGAATATTTCCAATATCTTTTTAAAAGATGAAGTGGTTATTTTACGTTTGTGTAATATATTGGTTTATTAACCTGGAACACGAAATTATGTAAAAACCTATTCCGATGGTAAAATACAAATACCCAGTATAACCCAATTAATCTTGTTCCTATGTTAACAAGTTATCTGAATTCATTAAGATTAAGTTCCAATTATGGCTACCCCCGCCGGACAGGTATATTCATATCCTGTAAGGAAATCTATTAAAGGGTTATTTATCCTCAAGGAAGATCGTGGACGATTGAGTTTAAGGTCTTTAACCTAAAATCTCTTTTCCAAGTTATTTTAAGTTTACCAGTTCAATTTTATTAATGGCCAGTTAATAAAAAGTGTTAGGATTAAGGCACAATAAATAGGATTAAGGCTCAATAAATAAACCTTTATATTATCCAAACTGTAATTTAACCCCTTATAAATCAGTGATATTGGATTTCATCACAACCCCAGATAACTAGCTTAGTTACGACACATATTTACGGGTAGTAAAAACTTAAATAAAATAAAAGACATAAAGTAAATGCTGGAAATTAAATACTGAAAAGTAAATTGCTGAAAAGTAAATTGCTGAAAGTAAATAAAGTAAAAATACAATAAAAGAAAATGTTGGGGTTAGAGCATTCACTTTTATTACTACTATTTTAGATATCTCCCTTAATATAATATATTAACTTTGCATGATAATTACCAACCAGCCATATAGGCAGTATCCTGATTAAGTCAAATTAATAATTAATTATCAACCGACCAACCAGGCGGTATCCATGATTAGTCAGGTTAAAACCAATTTATAATTAATTACTAACCGACCAATATAGCGGTATCCTCATTAAGTCATGTTTATTATATTATAATTAAGGGAGATTAATCTAAATAGGAATAATAAAAGCTTTACCTTTTACCCCAGCAAGGGGGAGTTACCTCCTCATTCCGTGAAAAGTAAAAACTGAAAAGTAAAGAAAGGAAAGTACTGTGCGTAAAAGTAAATTACGGAAAGTAAAAACTGAAAAGTAAAGAAAAGAAAGTGCGAAAGCGGAAATTAATTACTGAAAGCTATAAATAAACAAACAAGATATAATCTTCTTAGTTGTCATAAGGAATTTCATAGAAGAAAATATGAATTTACAAATGAAATGGCTTGGTATTTATAGGCAAAATTTTGCCTCCATCAAATCATCCACCAAATCCATTATTAATTGCTCCACTAATTGCTCCACCAAATCCATTATTAATTGCTCCACTAATTGCTCCACTAATTGCTATCATGTTTGGTGGGAGTTTGACTGTTTTTATTATTTATTTATTTATTTTTGCTTTGAAAATGACTTTAATAATTACGCATAACACACTTCTGGATGTTTCATCAATTTCGGTCATGAAATATTCAGATTTCGAAATTCTTTTGTTCTTTAAAGTTCTAGATCATTGAGTCTTATTTAATCTGGAACTTGAATCAGTTCAATCCGATATCGGAATAAACAGTTCTGCCCAACATACGACAGTTGCGCAAAATTGGAATTTCCGAAACTGCACTTCGTTAGAACGCCCTTTCAAGTTTCCAATATCCAAAATTAATATGTCAAGTCAAATGTTTTCCCTTATTTGACCCACATTTCATCCTAAATGATTTCATTGAGTCCCAATATTTTTTATCTGCAAAATAAACTAAAACACATCAAAACGTTCATCAAACCTGAGAAACTAAACAAAATATTAAGTAAAAGGGGAAGTAAATATTGATATATTTTCCGCTCATCAAACACCCGGTAATTCCGGCGCGTAAATTTCGATAACCATATTATCAAATTTGACATAATATATTATATAAAATCGTGCAAGAGTGCGAATTTACTCATGGAATTATTTTTCGGCTATCCAGCAAATCATTTGCAGTTCCGATACGCAATTATTTTTCTGTCGAGTACCAAGTAACTTTTGGTACTTTGGCCATAACTTGGGCTACCATTGTCTGATTTAGTGATCCTTATATGGCCGAAAATCTTAGACCGAGATCTACAACTTTTGTGTTGAATTTTTCTAAATATAGACATAACGAAGTCAAGATCGCATGTTTTCTTGAGAACTCTATACTATTATGAATTTACCCTTTATTTAACAAGTGACAAATCAACAATTATTATGTTATTCAATAAAAATCCTTCCCTTATTATAAAACGGCCACTATTCACTATTCTTCAACTTTCAACCAACGATTTTTCTAGATGAAAAAATGCCACTTCTTTGCTTCATAATCCATGATCAAGGCATGATTCAAGGTTGGAATTTGTTGCTTTCTCAAGCAAACTTCAAGCTCGGTAAGTCTCTATCTCTCCTTTCCTATTAATTTCGAAAAAAAACCATGCACGAAAATCTCTCCCTCATTTTCGAATCTATGGAACTCATAGCCTTAGAGTGACTCATTTTGCATGAATAAGTTGATTAGAGGGTTTATTTAGGCCTATAGGGAACTTATGACATGAGTTGGGCATTTGGTTGTTTGATTTGTTTTAAGCCAAAAAAATAGGTCATCATGACCGAATATTAGAGGGCAATGGAAGAAGCTTAAATTTTGTCATTTGGTGTGTTGAATTTTAGAATACCAAGTATTATTGTATTTGACTTGCCAAACTTGGTGATGACTTGGATGAATGGCCGAATGGATCGTTAAGAGCAAGGCTTGGAATTATTTCTTTTTAGTAGGTTACTAGCATGAGTTTCTGTTTTGGATAATTGATGGATTAAGTGTGTTGTTGGTAAATGTAGTACAAATATACTTATGGAATGGTCATGGTCGATTGGTTTGGTTGAAAAATAAGACATGTTGAGTGTTAATTTTTGGTAACGATATATTCATGCTAACTCGTATCTAGGGTGTGGGTTGGTTGTGGTGTTGACATGTAACTTGTAATGTAATTAGGGGCCTATGGCCGTGTACAGTCAAGAAGAAATGGAGGTGTTAGTAATATAGATAAGTCTAAGGTCGATTTGGTTGTGAATGCGATGATAGAAATCATGTAAATTATTTTTTGAGTGGAGGTTATTATTTTATGTTGATAGACTACCACTTTTAGAGGACTCTTGGCCGAATAGTGAGGGGCTATGGTTGATGGTTGATTTTTTGTTTTGTTTTGGATGATGATTTAATAAACTCCAAGTACCAAATTTGTTAGTTTTGTCAGGTCTTTGTCAATGGTTGAACTTGGATAGTTTGAAGAAGGATTAAAGTGTATTTTTATTGGTTATTTAAGTAATGTGTTTAGTGCCTTGAATCGATGTTGGGAGTGCATTAATGAATATGTATGTATTATGGTGAATATGGTTAGTGTGGTTGTTGTGAGTTTGTTAACACTCCATGATAGTGTATTGTCTAAGAATCTGGACTGTGAGTAGTATGGGTAGTAATGATGCGAGGTTATGGCAAGTGTTAGTGATTTGTATTTTTAAAGTTTGGAATTTTCACGATGTTCGGACCTAACGATAAGTTTAGTTATGTTAGGCACTGGTTGGAGATTGTTGGACAATTATGACCCATAGCGTCACTATTTGTACAGATCATGGTGTTGTTGTACAAATTAACTATGTGACAAAGAGATTGCACTCTAATCATTTGTGATTAGATCACCTAGATGTATAAATGATAGGAGGTCCCTATGATTAGTTCCTGGATTGAGATGATATGAGACAGTATCAGTCCACGAAGGATTAATCATTAAATATCCCTAGTCGTAGTATTATCGAGACTGGACATCGATAATGCGGAATAGACTAGTATTACACTTGTGCGTGTTATGTGAGATCATAACGGCATAGTTCTCATATATTTGGGTATAGGATACTCATGCAAGTGTAATAGGAGGTTGTGTTTTACCGATGGTACGGAAAACAGCTTCGCTCTGGATAGACCCCTCGGAATTCCATTGGTAGTATGACTATGTGTCTATGGAAGTCCGAAATCAGGGTAGGTGTATTTGGTCTTAACCTGAGACTTGCATCGCTAATACTTGCGACAATCGGTATGCTTTAGTTTTGGTCGTCCAGGGCTTTAACCGGTTCTGTGTACGCCAATGCTGGGTATATTGAGAATCGTAGAGTATTGGGTGTGATGTCAAGATGGAAGTGTCACTCCAGTCATAGTGGAGATGATGTCACATAGGATACGGTACTAGTGCTCTTAAGTACTGCAGTCATCAGGATATTATGACTAGGTCATGTATATCCGATAATAGAGACTAGTTACCAGACATCCGACATGTACTTCGTACGGGGCAGACACGACTCCAGCCCCAGGCCTAGCACGTGACAATCCGATACTGGATCGCAATACGCAATACTACGTATACTACGCCTGACATAGATTATATATTCCAGTAAGAATATTTCTGGAGAATTGGGTAGGCACGGTGCTTTGCTAGAAGCCAACCATGTCTTGTAAATCGGTAAGCACGTGGTACGAGGTACGCACGTATTCGGATAATCCGATGACCGTATTTACTGCCAACATATCCAGAGATCTCTTGGGTCGCTTCCCAAAGATTCACCGATGACAGTTGATTTAAATTAGAATTAATCTGGGATTAATTAAGAGAGAAAATTAATCTTGGATTAATTAAGATGGAGAAAATTAATCTAGGATTAATTGAGGTATTATTTAATCTGGGATTAAATGTGTTCGGAAGAGAGAGAACGCGATTAATTTGGAATTAATCGGTAGAATAAATTTAATTGTTAAATTTGATTTTTCTATTTAATTTATTCGTATGGGCTAAAATTAATATATCGGATATATTAATATGAATGGATTTCATTACGAAATTAAAGTTGGACTTTAATGCGAACGAGCGAATTAATTTAGAATTAATTCGTAGACGACATTCGTAATATATTTGCGAGGCATCGTTATTTAATTAAATTAGATTTAATTATTTAGCGATGAAAGTTCGTTTAATTAGATTAAACGGAACCGAGCCGCGGCAAATGTTCGTGGAGATATTTGAATTTTGAATTCAAATGTGGGGCCCACTTTAATGTGGTAGTTGGGAGGGTAGTTGGCATTTATGCCAAGCCACCCACCATCCAACTACCTTGGAATGGTTTTGGTGAAACCATTTACCCAACTACCTTGTTTAGGTAAAAAGGGTAAATTGGTTTTACCAAAAACTCTTCTCTCTATCTTCACTTGTGTATGCAACACACACTTGTAACACTTGAAACATTTGGAAACCCTAATCCTCTCCTCCATGGCCGTGAGCTTCATCCTTGCAAATGGGTGTGAGCTTCTTGTCTTCCTCTCTTTGATTTTGTGGCAAAATCAACAAAGCTAGCACTTGGAGAAATCAACTAAGGTGATAGGGAAACTACTTCAAGAGTTGGAATCATCACTTAAAGCGTGGAATCAACAAAGGAAGGATCTTGGAGATCTTCAACTTAAAGCTTGGAATCAACAAAGGAAGGATCTTGGAGATCTTCAACTCAAAGCTTGGAAGCAACAAAGGAAGCATCTTGGATCTTGGATCTTCTTCTCAAAATTTTAAAAGCTCAAATCCATTCAATGTAAGTAATTCCGCAACTTATTTTGAATTTATGAACATGTTTTCATGCTTATTAGATCCTTGGCATGTTCTAGGAACACTAACACGGTGAATCTTTGGGAAGCGACCCATGAGATCCCCGGATATGTTGGCAGTGAATTCGGTCGTCGGACTATCCGAACACGTAAGTACCTCGTACTACGTTTATACCGAATTACAAGACAAGGTTGGCCTCTAGCAAAGCGTCATGCCTCCCCAATTCTCCAGAAACATCCTTACAGGAATAAGGATCTATATCAAGAGTAGTATACCGTAGTATTGCGTATTTCTGTCCAGCATCGGATGATCACGTGCTAGGCCTGGGGCTGGAAATGTGTCTGCCCCGTACGAAGCACATGTCGGATGTCTGGTGACTAGTCTCTATAATCGGATAAACCTGACCTTGTCATTTTATCCCGATAGCTGCAGCATTTAAGAGTACAAGTACCGTATCCTACGTGACCATCATCTCCAAATGACTGGAGTGACATTTCCGTCTTGACATTTACCTAACACACTACGATTTTCAATATACCCAATATCGGCGTACACAGAACCGGTTAAAGCCCTGGACGACCTCAACCAAAGTATATTGATTGTCGTATGCATTAGCGGTGCAAGTCTCAGGTTAAGACCAAATA
This sequence comes from Zanthoxylum bungeanum, assembly GCA_019454045.1. Lineage (NCBI taxonomy): Eukaryota > Viridiplantae > Streptophyta > Magnoliopsida > Sapindales > Rutaceae > Zanthoxylum > Zanthoxylum bungeanum. The sequence continues at coordinate 41,038 of SKCR01019481.1, read as the reverse complement.
CACCTACCCTGATTGCGGACTTCCATAGACATATAGTCATACTACCAATGGGATTCTGCGGGGTCTTATCCAGAGCAAAGCTGTTTCCCGTACCATCGGTGAAACACAACCTCCTATTACACTTGCATGAGTATCCTATACCCAAATATATGAGAACTATGCTGTTATGCTCTAACAAACGCGCACAAGTGAAATACTAGTCTCTTACGTATTTATCGATGTCCAATCTCGATAATACTCTGACTAGAGATATTTAATGATTTATCCTTCGTGGACTGATACTGTCTCATATCATTCTCTGTCCAGGAAAAAATCATAGGGACTCTCATCATTTATACATCTAGGTGATCTAATCACAAATGATAAGAGTGCAATCTCCTTTATCACATAGTTAATTTGTACAAAAACACAATGATCTGTACAAATAGTGATGCTATGGGTCATAATTGTCCAACAATCTCCCACTTGGCCTATAGCCAGTCACTCGAGTCTCTGACACCCGAACTATGTACGGTTGGCTCAAACTGCTGAGAAATGCTTTCGTCAACGGATTTGCATGATTATCGTCTGATGTGATTTATACGATCATCACATCGCCACGATGTATGATCCGAACAAATCAGATGAATCGTTGAAGTATGTATCTGGATCGTTGATGAGACCATTAATTCTTTAGCCTGTGCTGACGCCTAGCTCAGCTGCTAACAGAATTGTATCTAATCTAATTAGATTATTACGACCCCAGAAGGCTTCTATTGCTGCTTCAGCTGCAGCAATAACCCGCATTTGTTGTTTATTCGGTAACAGTATCTTGCATGGAAGATTTCCAGCTCACTGTATCGTTATTCAAACTATATAGTACCATTTGTGACGTTTAGTCATCTTTTATCGGTTTAGGAAACTTGCTACAGTGATCCCAGTCACTTCAAGTTCTCCTTCTCCACAGATTAAGACAACATCCTTACTTCTCTAAGATACTAAGTATGTTCTTAACTTCAATCCAGTGACTATCACTCGAATTGGCCTGTTTGTGAATCCATATGCTCAAAGCGTATGAGACACCAGGTCACGTACATTTTTCAATGTACAATTTCTCAGAGAGTGTTAACAACTTAATCTATCCCAGTAGATCTTTATTCCTTGAATAAAGGTTGTTTTCTCCTAAGAATTCTACGGAGAATTTTCTCGAAAGCCAAGCTTTCGCCGATAGTTATTTTATGGGAATATCATTTCCAAGAAATGACGTATATTATCATTATTTTATACAGGTCATTCATTTTCAGTGCGCTCCCACTAACCTCCTTATATACACAAGAATCATTTTCGTTTTGAATTAAACCATAAACTATTCATGATTACATCAAAACGATAATTCCTAGAACCTATGCTTGCTTCAATCCAAACATGGATTTATTAACCTGCAAACCTTGTTTGCTAGTTTTGGTACGACAAAACCGCCAGGATGTTGTAAACATCCTCCAAAAGGTTTCCTTTTCAGGAAAGTGATTTTGATCTTTAACTGACACATTTCATAAATGAAATGTACAGCTTTAGCAAGCATTATCCAAATGGATACACCGTGGCAACAGGTAAAAGGTTGAATCGTAATCAACACAATGTTGATAACGATACCTTTCCGCTACAAGCCTAGCTTAGTACGTTGGTATGTTGCCATCCATGTATGTCTTCCTTGACACAATGCCTAGCGGTACATCAACCAGTTCTAAACATGTTGATATACATGGAATCCATTTCGGACTCATGACACTTTGTCATAATAGGAAATCGATACCTTGTATCACTACCTCATATAGTAAGTTGGTATACCTCAATAAGATAGACATCTTTATGAGGTGAGATCAGAAACCTATACCCAAGGTTGTTTTCTGACTCTCTCCGACATACGCGGTTCTTGTGTATACTAAGATTAATGGCAATAGTTTCATCCTTGATGAACTATTTATGTTCCATTAAGATTCGGTGCCTTGGACAATATTACTCCGATTTTCATCGAGTTTTACTATCCTCCCACTTACCACTGCATATCGGTATTCCTCTCAGGAAAACTGCATGGTGAGCAACAATCTAATTGTTCTCATGTGAGATGTATAAGTACAATGCTTATGGTATCCCTAGGATAACCTACAATTGGCACTTATCGAATTTGGGTTCTAGTTTGGTATCATCCAAACATATGCCTAGCATACCCAAATTATCAGGAATGAGAAACTGGGTTTCTTTCCCGTTCATATCTAATATGATATCTGTCAAACAGATTTTAATGGAACCTTATTCAAAATAAGTTCTTGTACTGTTTAAGTGTATCCATTGAAGGAAATGGTAGCTCAAAGCGACTCATTATTAACCTTATCATGTCCAACAAGATTCGGTTTATCCTGTTCGGACACACCGTCAAACTGACATGTTCCGGGGGAGTCCTCTTTGAAAGAACACTGTACTCTTTCAAGTATATTAGAAACTTATTGCTTAAGTATTTTCCATTACAGTCTCACTGTGACGGTCTAATACTTTGGCCGATCTGTTTGTCTATTTCGTGTCGAAACTTAAAAGTTTCTGATTTGTGTTTCTTCAAAAGAAACACATAACCATAACACGATGCCACATCCGTATAGGTCACGAAATATTCATATCCACATCTAGCCTAGCTAGACATGGGCCCACTTGCTTCACTATGAACTAGGGCTAACAGATAGGTGGCATTTACACTTTTACCAAGTAAATAGTGTTTTAGGCACTTTGCCCAATAAACTAGATTCGTAGACTTTATTTGAATGGAATCAAATCAGTCCGAGTACCCACTCTTCAAAAGTGTGGATATACGAGTCTTGTTTAATTGTGTCCCAGACAACAATGCCACAATTAAGTTTCATCTGATCAAATTCAGTTGAGCTATTTATTTGTCACATATATATTCGAGATTTATTTATATTCAAAATATAAATTCTGTTATTCACATCTAATGTGTTTATCTCAATATCATCTTTATATAATAAAACACTTTAGTGTTCTAGAATATAAAGGTTCACCCGCAGCGGGTTAAACACTGATATAGAGATAATGTATCTAGTCAAACTAGTTACATTATAACAGTTCCTAATTTAAGTACATACCCGAAGGTAGTTCCTAAACTTAGGTATCTGCGGTTAAAGCAGTGACTTTCGTCCCATTTCCAAATCGCAGATTAAATCTCAATTGAAGTCAGTATCCTATTCAAATCAGATTCTGAACATCAATATATATTTATGTACCACACTAAGTATTTAAAATCTAATTTTATTGCTAGTAGTGAACATAATGTTGGCAAACATATTTGAAGTCAGAGCCTTGCTCATCTTCAATTCCTTATTGGGATATGTCTTTTATCTTCCCAGAAGATTATCATGATTTTGCCTTTGCCATTTTCAACACTCCATAAGCCTTTTGCCAAGCCTTGGCCTTCTAGAATATCGAAGTAAAGTGCACCTTGCGCTACTTGCCTAATTGTAAATTTTGACTTTTATCTCCTTGAGAATAGTCATTAACTCTCCAAGAGTTAAAATATTGCAATTTAGTACTTCTAAGATTCTAAAGATAGATTCTTTGAAGATCCTTCAATTTCATTATCGTACTTTAAGAATCTAATTCTTATTTCTGATTCAGAAATTAAGGAATCTACTTGACAAGCTTAATGGATTAAGCACTAAAGTTATCATTACATGAATATTCCAAATATCATGTTCCACTTATTTGCTTAACTCCGGGCTTTAGGCATAATATATTATTTTATCAAATAAAGTAACTTATTATTTATTTCCAGGACCATCCTGAAATTTAATTCCCAATTTGAAAATTAAACCATTTAAAATATTTTAATCCCAGATTATATTTTAAATGTCCAACCTTTCAATATCTCTAGATTTTAATAGTCCAACTATTTAATCAATTATTTCAGGTACTATTTATTATAATGATTACAATAGTCCAACTATTTAATCAACTATAATTAATTAAATCAAATATATTGATTATCATAATCCAATTATATAATCACTTATAGATGAATTGTTGGATATAGTCCAACTATTTATTAAAACAACAATTTAAATATTAGTCCAACTAACATTTAATTTATTTGACGAATTGATATTTGTTTGAGCGCGTATGGCAAGTAATTGAACGAATATTGCAAATTCAATTCTTGCCTCCCACTATTTTTCGGCGAGCCTCTAACCCTCTGTCGAGTCCTCGGGAAACCGCGTTTCCTAGTGGGCTAGGATCCCGTTAAATATCACACAATCTTGACTTTGGCCAACAAATTGTTTGATAATTAACTAGGTAGATCTCTAAGAACGATTGGATCCATTCCAATTCCTAGATCCGATAGGGGGACATCCAAGTCCGAAACATATATCTTGTATATGCCAATACATCCAATGCATTACCAACTAACCTTTTCCCTCTGAATCAACTAAGCATGGCTTTGGCACAACAAACTTAGTGATCCCAGTCAAGCGCGACCCATTGACCATGGAAAGCTTCGTAATCAATGTCGATGGACAAGAAGTGGTCTTGACTTTGGCCAACAAACCACAACTTGGACAAGACACTGACATGTAACAAAGCTCCCGTGATTCAAACACATCTTCGACAAACAAAGGGCTTGACTTTGGCCAACAACCCAATGCCGTCTCGGATCTTGAGTGAGACTCACTCAATGGAAGGAAAAACGCTTGATATAAATTGAGGGTTTTTCGTGTGCTAATTGGCAACCAATTTATTATCTTTGTTAAGGTCTCATCATCATACACCCTTAAACATGCATTCTAAACACATAATAAAGCGTATATGAAAAGTAATAATGATATGCGAATGGATACTTTACACAATTGATCCTAGATCAAATCTCTCATTTTCTCTCTCCCGCTAGCACAAATATCTGCTTCTACCCGTTACACTACACTTCTAAAGAAACCTCATTTACATTGAGGGGAATAGGTGAGAGAGAATACAATGAAATGAGAGGTAATAAGGCTGGACACGCAGGTCCAATTAATAAATCGAATTTATTACAATTTCCAAAATTGCCCCACCCATCTAATATCCATCCGATATACATTATTCATGCATCGCAACCATGTATTCACACAAGCATGTTATCAATCAATCTAATCAAATTAATTAATCTGATAATTAGTGATCATCCAATGTTCAAACAACGATTTGATTTTGTGCGAGTTAAACTCGTCTTTGCGAATAAGTACTCAAAGTACGAATTCTCGAATTAAACTAAACTACATCATTAAATCCAATTTAATATGCATTCAATTCTAATTCCAAATTAAATACTACACTTATAATGAACTTTTACGACTTAAATTCCAAATTTAATCGTTACGGGTCTCAAAACCCGATTAACGTCCAACGTCAATTTAATTAAAGTCCAATGGGCTTTTAATTGATTTCTTGAGGCATGGACTTTTGGTCAACTCGGGTCAAACCGAATAGCCAAAATCCAATCCGGGAGTTACCCCAAAAGCCCATAAATCAATTTTGGCCCATTAGGCCCAATTAAACTTTAAGGTCCATTTAGTCGCACTTGGGCTTTATGGAAGCGGTTTTGGGCCCAATTGGATCCAATCCAATTTGCCTAAACCCAACTTTGTACAACAAAGCCCAACAAGCCCAATAACAACTTTAAAAGTCCAATTTCCAAAATTAGGCCCAAATAATTAAATTACCAAATTCCAAATTTCCAATTTAATTACCAAAGTGTATCACATGATTAATTACCCAAATTAACATTTCTAAAACATCAATATACACAATTAATCATGCTAATCATCAACAAAACATGTCCAACATATTTCATCAAAATCAAACCCAATACATGCTCCATAAAGTCTCGGCAAATACAAGGAATTTTATATCCATTCCGAATTCAATCCAATCAAATCCAAATTAACATTAAATCCACATTTCCAATTGATTCAAGTCATCCAATGAACAAAAATCAAAAATCACCAAGACCATTAGGACTTAAGGCATTCGGCCAACATAAGGAATTTTGGATATATGCTCAATTCAAAATTCAATCCAATTCAATCTTAAATTAACATTATCCAACATGATTCCAACTCATCCAATGAATCAAAATCAAAAAATTCCAAGAATTCAAAAAATCCTAATGTATTCGGCCAACATCCAAATTTTGGGGAAAATTATTCCAAATCAATTTTCATGAAATTGATCCAATCAATCTTCAATTCAACATGTTTTAAGCATACTCATTCATCCAATTTCACAAAATCATGCTTGAAAACAAATTACCCAAATTTTAAGCCCTAAAATTTTCATGCTCAAACCTAGGCTCTTGATGCCATTGTTGGTTTCTATTAGGTCCCGGATCGATTATAAGCATGAAAAACATTGGAATACACATCGACGAAGTTGCGGAATACTTACACATCGATCGGTTGAGCGACGCGGCAGCAACAGAACTCCAAAATGCTCACTGTTTTGGCGAACTGCAGTGCAGATTTTTCCCTCACTGGTTTCGTTTTGAGCTCCAAGAACAATCAGCTCCAAGCTTCGTCGAACGGTTCCCGGCTCATGGGTGAGCTTCCCTATCACCTTCGCATGTCTCGTAAGTGTGCTAGCACTTGTGATTTTGCCACAAATCACACTCCAAGCTTCCCACACAGCTCACTGGTTTGTTAAAACCAGTAAGCTTTTAACAGCCCATTGGGCGTGAGTTTAGGAGAGAAAGAGAGAAGGAGAGATGTGTTGAATTACTTGAAAAATGGTATATATCCTATATATTTTCCAAAAATATATAAATGATTTACCAAAAATTTACAAAAGTCAAATGGTGTAAAATCAAATAATTGATTTCAAAAATCAATTCATATACCAAACATTCCAACCACTCCACTAACTCACATAATGTCATATCACTCATCAAATTGTCACATCACTCAAAGTGACATGATTGACGCTTGATGTGACGCTAGATGCAACTAGCGATTTGACGCTTGATTTGATTTGATGCCGCACTCGAATTCGAAATGCGAATGCGCTCGCAAATATCTCGGCTCGGGTTCGCTAATTCTAATTAACGAATTTTCCGTCGCGTCGTAATTAAATGATTACGCCTAGCGAAGTCACTATTCACGTCGCTAACGAATTAATTCTAAATTAATTCGCTCGCCCGAATTAAAATCTAATTTTAATTCCGCGTCGAAATCCAATTTCGTTTAATATATCAAATATATTAATTAATCGATTAATTCCAAATTAATCGTTATCTCTCTTTAATGAATATTTTATCCTAGATAAAATATCTCTTCTATTAATCCCAGATTAATTTTCTCTCTCTTCTAATTAATCCAGATTAATTTAGAGTGCGAGTTATACGTCATCGGTGAATCTTTGGGAAGCGACCCATGAGATTCCCGGATATGTTGGCAGTGAATTCGGTCGTCGGACTATCCGAACACGTAAGTACCTCGTACTACTTTATACCGAATTACAAGACAAGGTTGGCCTCTAGCAAAGCGCCATGCCTCCCCAATTCTCCGGAAACATCCTTACAGGAATAAGGATCTATATCAAGCGTAGTATACCGTAGTATTGCGTATTTCTGTCCAGCATCGGATGATCACGTGCTAGGCCTTGGGCTGGAAATGTGTCTGCCCCGTACGAAGCACATGTCGGATGTCTGGTGACTAGTCTCTATAATCGGATAAACCTGACCTTGTCATTTTATCCCGATAGCTGCAGCATTTAAGAGTACTAGTACCGTATCCTACGTGACCATCATCTCCAAATGACTGGAGTGACACTTCCGTCTTGACATCACACCCAACACACTACGATTCTCAATATACCCAATATCGGCGTACACAGAACCGGTTAAAGCCCTGGACGACCTCAACCAAAGTATATTGATTGTCGTATGCATTAGCGGTGCAAGTCTCAGGTTAAGACCAAATACACCTACCCTGATTGCGGACTCCCATAGACACATAGTCATACTACCAATGGGATTCCGCGGGTCTTATCCAGAGCGAAGCTGTTTCCCGTACCATCGGTGAAACACAACCTCCTATTACACTTGCATGAGTATCATATACCCCCAATATATGAGAACTATGCCGTTGTGCTCTCACAACGCGCACAAGTGTAATACTAGTCTTTTACGTATTTATCGATGTCCAATCTCGATAATACTCTGACTAGGGATATTTAATGATTTATCCTTCGTGGACTGATACTGTCTCATATCATTCTCTGTCCAGGAACAAATCATAGGGACCTCTCATCATTTATACATCTAGGTGATCTAATCACAAATGATAAGAGTGCAATCTCCTTTGTCACATAGTTAATTTGTACAACAACACAATGATCTGTACAAATAGTGACGCTATGGGTCATAATTGTCCAACATGAAGTCGCTGCGGCACATGGTCTTTGGTGCCGCGGCGCCAGTGATGATACTCCACTGGTTCCCGCGTCCTTGGTTCATGTTGCTCCCGTGCTCGTCTGATGCTTCCGAAAGTTCCTAAAACACGTGCAAATGTCCCAAGATCCATGTATTAATGCTCCTACAAATAAAACATAAAATAAACTATAAATTACATTAAATGGTACGAAACATAACCAAATAATAGGCTAAGAATGCCATAATAAGTGGGTATAAACCGCACTTATCAATTACCTCTTAATCTTAAAAACCTTCCTTAAGCTTTTTCTTGATTTTCTTCACTTTCTTCTTGGTTTCTTTAAAAAACATTTGAGAGCTTTTTTGTTCAAGGAGGTTTTTGGCCATGGAGGATCTTAAATGAGAAAAAAAAATTTCTCACTTTAAATACTAGGGTATGGACGAAATTTGAAGGGTAATTTGGTCAATTTAATTAATTTAATCAAATTAAATTTTTAAAGCTTTTAAGTTGACAAAATCAATTTGTATTCTTCAACTTTAAAAGCTTTGCCATATGTAACTAATAATAATTAGCCATATAACATAACATTTATGAAATGTAGATATTATTTAATTATTTAAATATTTAACATTTAAATATCTAAATAATTAATTAATATAATTATTATTATATATGTATTTTTATTTACATTAAATAACAAATACATATAATAATGGTATGTGTCAAAGTCTCATTTGACAATTAATTAATTTGTATCAAATACAAATACACATTAATTATTAATTGACCAAAATCCCCTAATGCATGTATTTTTCGTTTAACCGATTAAATGATTCGAATTAACTCATTTAATTCGATGAAGTATTATGAATAATCTGTATTATTCATAACGCGTTGCCCAAGTGCTCAACAAGTACACTTTATATTGTGGGACTCTCTAAGTTTAGTTTATCCGTCACGGAATCCAATTTTGTGTCCATAATTTACTCACTCATGAATTATGACGACCATGGATAATCTCGCTAAACTATGCAAGTCGAGGTCATTGCATACATATAATCCCTCCGTCACAGGCTATCCATATTATACCTGGGATATAGATAAGAACGTCAAATCCTTATGGTATAAAATAATCGACTTTCAAATTTACGATCTCTAAATAACACTCGGAACTCGCTTCCGAAGTTATACCACGGTCATGGATTTACTAGATCGCAAACACGTGTAGGATACCTATGCCCAATACACAGGACTGACAGATTCTATCTTGATACGCACTGGATATCATGAGCATCAGTCCACACCTAACGAACAGGCGGAGGTCTGATCTAAATAGATCGGTGACGTGACTGCCATCAAAGTGTGGAGGATAATTCATATATCCATTATGGTATCTCAAGTCGAAGGACCACTATGCTCGATCAACTCGAGAAGATTCCTATTGAGGTTGGTGTACCATCTATTATGAAATTTTCATTGAGTCGTTCAGTGTTTATCAAATAAACACCTACATGTCTATACGAGTCTCCTGAGACTCATGGTTCATTGGGATAAACCATCAGACCAAGTTACGATATATGACATGTACTGGTCTCAACAGATTTTGCTAACCGACCCGTGTTAGTAAATCTTGACTAGGAACTTTATTTAAAGATATACAACTTATAGTGACGCTTCCCAATGTCAATTACAAACTACGTTGTAATTGCGCACTACATTGTAAATCCTAGGGTCTTTGTCTAATATACATGTATCACTAAATCAGATTTAGTTTCAATCTAATCATAATTAGATATCTAATCGTAATTAGGTCGAATATGTATATAAAAGACAAGAGGTTCTAGCATTAAATAAGTAATATTATGGAAAAATGAATTATTCGTATTCATGAATTGGACATAAATACGATCCGTATATGCACTCCGAGCACCAACCCTAGCAATTTCTCTCATTTTCTCTAGTGCCAATCCACGATATCATATACACATCTAAATGTGCATCACATACTCATGGCCCTCAAGAGCTCACCTAACACTCAAAAGGTAGGCAAAAACAAGTAAGCCCATAATAATAAATGGAGTTTGTCCAACAAACCCAATCGTTTCCCTTAACCATCATCATTCATATTTTGTAGAACCCAAGTTCTACATCAATATGACTCAGATGCGATATCAATATTGTGTTATAGCTATTAAGTTGTCTATGTATTTAGAGATCAAATCCAAAATACTATGTAGACAACTGCAAACACAATACTAATATCAAAACTTCTAATCTATAAGGTCACTCTACAACTTCATAAGTCAATACTTCAAAAGTTACAATTAATTCTACTGATTCAGTAGAATCAACGGTGACACTCCCACTGCATCTTTTCTGACTTTATATGACGTAGATCATCTAACGTCATAATTAGACTCAAAACTAATTTGACCATAATGGTTGCGGATTATATTCTCCATGAATAAGAAACTTGTTCTTAATATCTCAAAGATAACAAAGAACATGTTTCAAGACACATCATGTGGTCTAGAGCATATCAAAATAACTCGTAACAATTATAATTAAATTGATATCTTTAATCGTACATAATATAGTATTCATTATGCCATAATCCTATAATGCATAAGATTGATTAGACATTCTAATCAGTTTCTCTTTCGACTAAGGAATCATCATTTAAGAAAGATAAATACTATATACAAGAGACACACTAACTGTCAAACAATTATACTAACTGTCACACAGATAGTCCCAATGTGTCCTTTATTAGATCATATCTAATGCACAACTAATGGGAGTATCTCTCAAGTCTTTTAGTTTTATATCATATATGAAACTTTATATCAAATATAACAGAGTCTACTCCCACTGTTTTCACGGAGAAAAGAAGACTTAGGTAAACCTTTTACCTTATAAGCATCTCATTATTACATTAATAATGATAATGTCGTTAGGATATATAACACTAGAAAGAAATTTGTACACTCCCACTGATCCTATTATTATATGTGTATTCTTTATGCTTTGATAAAATCAGACAATCTGACTGTTATCAAAATTAGAAAACACAGATTTCCGGAAAGCTTATCTGAGTTAATATAGGCTCTATAAGCTAGTATATCAAACTATGATCTTAGCAGAATACAAACTCTAGGGTCATTCTAGAATGAACTCTTCAAACAAAGAAACCACAATGGATCTCTCATTCGAAAAAAACCATTCAGGAATGCCACTTTGCATTCTTTAGCCAAAATACATAGTTTAATATCAACATTAACCAACAGATCGTTAATATCCTCAGAATCTACAATAGATAGTTGATTATAACTTTTCTCACTATCTAATTATAAAGGTCAAACCTTTAACAAGCTCATTTTGCTTTTACTGCGCAAAAAATTTGCATATTTTATGAACGATTCATAACGAAAGCTCAATCAAGTTCCGAACTTGATCGTAGTAAGCTACAAACAATCTTAGATTATGGTTCAATGCTAATTTCCGAAATCTATATCAAATATCGCTTCCACTATAAGTTATAAGATAATTATCTTCAATAAGAAAACATCAGAACCATTAAGTATCAAATACTACGCTAATGATTTTGACATCCTATTGAACTTATACGGAAGTTGTCTAAGGGTTTTTTCATCTTATTAATTATGTAGTTCCATTTATAGTTTATCACTCTCACATTTGACATCAATAAGTCAAGTCTTTTCTTCAATTGTTAACATCTGATGTTACACACCAAGTAATAAAATAATTTTATTACTCGGGATTGTAGAAAAGATATTCTATCAAATAGAATACAATATTCTTTTAAATAGAATAAATGATAAATTTTTACTTGTACTTCCGAGGCACAAGTACTTTTCAATTATATAACCGTTAAACAACAGAAAGATTCAAATCTCACACTTTTCAAGATTCAAATTTTCTACTTATACATATCATATACGTAACTATAGAAACTAATGGAACCTTAATTAAAAAGATGAATTAGTGTTACTGGAGCATATCCCCAAGAGTATTGAAAACTAGGTAACACTCAATATCAAACGAATCATATCATATAAGGTTCGATTTCTCCCACTGATCAATTCCATCACGATGGAATCGTAGAAGAATAATATTGAGTAAGAATCACATCGATTAAATAACTATAGAACTAATTTCCATAAATTCATATGTTTGATCATATCAAACATCCTTGAACAATTCAAAGACTCACGACGAATTTTAAAATCTATTTTCAACACTTCAAATAGAATATCTTTGAACCATTCAAAATATTCTATCCGCTTTTCATCAAAAACATATTGAAAGTTCTCAAACCATTCAAGACGTTTAGTATATATTTTCTTAGAAACAAGCAACTAAGTCATGACAACTCATTAACTAAGTTACGAAGTAAAGAAAATTATCCAAGGTAATTTATAATTCATTAAACTACATACATCCAATGTATTAGTTTAATAAATCTGTGGTCCAATGTGTTGGTTTCTAATTAGGTCCCAAGATCATTATAAGCATGAAAACATTGCGAATACACATCGACGAAGTTGCGGAATACTTACATCGATCGGTTGAGCGACGCGGCAAGCAACAAAATTTCAGATTCTGCTCATTGACTGTGGCGTGAACTGCAGTGGGTGTGCTCACTGTTTTGGTTTCGTTTTGGCTTATTCATCAAGCTCCAAGCTTCGTCGAACGGTTCCTGGCTCATTGGTGGACTTCCCTATCACCTTCGCATATCTCGTAAGTGTGCTAGCACTTGTGATTTTGCCACAAAATCACACTCCAAGCTCCCCTACTGCTCACGGTTTTGGAAGAAACCAGTAAGCTATTTTGTGCCCCTTGGGCGTGAACAAGAAGAAAGAAATGGGAGAGAGAGAGAGTTGTGAAATGTATTCCAAATTTGTGTATCTTATACACACATTTGAATTTGCATTTCATTTCATGTACATTTGGCTTTCAAAAGTCAAACAATTAAAGCCCAACCACTCACATCACTTCAATCCATCATCTTGTCAAGTCACATCACTCAAAGTGACAAGTGATTTGACGATTGATGCGACTAGTGATTTGACGCTTGATTTGACGTGCCGCACTCGAATTTGAAATGTGAATGCGCTCGCAAATAATCTCGGGCTCGGGTTTGCTAATTCTAAATTAACGAATTTTTCATTGCGTCGTAATTAAATGATTACGCCTAGTGAAGTCACTATTCACGTCGCTAACGAATTAATTCTAAATTAATTCGTTCGCCCAAATTAAAATCTAATTTTAATTCCGCGTCGAAATCTAATTTCGTTTAATATATCAAATATATTAATTTCTCGATTAATTCCAAATTAACCGTTATCTCTCTTTAAAGGATATTTTATCCCAGATAAAATATCTCCGTAATTAATCCCAGATTAATTTTCTCTCTCTTCTATTTAATCCCAGATTAATTTAGAGTGCGAGTTATACGTCATCGGTGAATCTTTGGGAAGCGACCCATGAGATCCCCGGATATGTTGGCAGTAAATTCGGTCGTCGGACTATCCGAACACGTAAGTACCTCGTACTACGTTTATACCGAATTACAAGACAAGGTTGGCTTCTAGCAAAGCGCCATGCCTCCTCAATTCTCCGGAAACATCCTTACAGGAATAAATGATCTGTATCAAGCGTAGTATACCGTAGTATTGCGTATTTCTGTCCAGTATCGGATGATCACGTGCTAGGCCTGAGGCTGGAATTGTGTCTGCCCCGTACGAAGCACATGTCGGATGTCTGGCGACTAGTCTCTATAATCGGATATACATGACCTAATCATAATATCCCGATAGCTGCGTAGCATTTAAGAGAACCAGTCCCGTATCCTACGTGACCATCATCTCCATATGACTGGAGTGACACTTCTGTCTTGACATCACACCCAACACACTACGATTCTCGATATACCTAGAATCGGCGTACACAGAAACCGGTTAAAGCCCTGGACGACCTCAACCAAAGTATATTGATTGTCGTATGTATTAGCGGTGCAAGTCTCAGGTTAAGACCAAATACACCTACCCTGATTTCAGACTTCCATATACACATAGTCATATTACCAATGGAATTCTGATGGGGTCTTATCCAGAGCGAAGTTGTTTCCCGTACCATCGGTAAAATACAACCTCCTATTACACTTGCATGAGTATCATATACCCTAATATATGAGAACTACGCCGTTGTGCCCTCACAACGCGCACAAGTGTAATATTATTCTTTTACGTATTTATCGATGTCCAATCTCGATAATACTTTGACTAGGGATATTTAATGATTTATCCTTCATGGACTGATATTGTCTCATATCATTCTCCGTCCAGGAACAAATCACAAGGACCTCTCATCATTTATATATCTAGGTGATCTAATCACAAAGAATAAAAGTGTAATCTCATTTGTCACATAGTTAATTTGTACAACAACACCATGATCTGTACAAATAGTGACGCTATGGGTCATAATTGTCCAACATAATGACGATCATTGGTTAAATGAGATTTTATCACATCCTGAATACAATATTCATTAAATGGATAAGGATATATGGTGTGATCTTATATCAGACCATCCTTTACCATACGGAATAAGCATTTAATGCTTATGTGATAAAATCTCATAAAGCACTGTTCTAAGTTATTTAGTTAACCGAATATTTTTTTTAATGTTTATCTCTTCATCAATGACACTACTAGTCATATTAAAATATGTAACAATTTTTTATATAGAACAAGTAACTATCCAATAGTCACAAGTTATGATATCAAATATAAAAAACAATCATTAAACACTATTTTAAATAACTAGACGGGAGATCTGGTATCAAATATCTACAATTATTGTATTGTGAGAATCGATATTCTCTATACACAACTATACACATCTTTTTTCTTTAGCTTTATAATTTTCCTTCAATTATTCACAACAATTGCAAATAATTGATTAGCAAACTATGTCAAACATGTGACTTCTAGAAGTCACTAAAGCCAAGAAACGTCATTATAAGATTAACAAAAATTAATAGAGTTTTCTTAATGTCAGTCAACAATCTCGAGACATGAACTAATTCATGTCAGTTCTTACTGCAGAAGAAACTATTCTCTCTAGACAATTATACCCTAAAACATATATCTATTTAGATTACCTATCGTGACTTAGCAACTAAGTCACTAACCATCTTGATTTTTAAGAAAATCGGAACAACAGTTCCCGATGGTTTAGACTAATCTAACAATATCCAAGTCTACTTACATTCTAGAACCTATTCTAGAAATATGCAACCATAAGTGAAGTCAGAAAATATATTCAAATAATATGCATGCAGTGGATAAGAAGTTTAATTCTATTAACAATATAGAGTAAAGGAAAACAAAAGCAGCAATTTCCATAATATTACACACTACTTTAGTTATGGATTTTTAACCCAACAGTTTCTCCCACTATTTTACATAATACCGTAATCCCCAATGGAAAACGGGAATTCAATAATTATATCAAATTCCATAGTGAGAAGTGGACCCCATGAATATATTTCGACTCACAGCTTTAGCATGATCTCGCCTACATATATTCATTAGGAAGACAACTCATTGTCAATCACACTCACTATGACTCCTAATTATGGTCCTGATCGTTTCTCGTTATAACAGCTTTGGCACGTTCATACTGAGGCGTATCAAAGCTTCACTTGTCAATGACAAACTCAAGCTACCGATGTAGTCCTGATAGCTTTGGCACGTTCAGGATTTCCACTTTCACTTGAATTTATCTAGTATCAATTATACATCCGGCATGGATAAAATTCTATCAACTACACCCTCACTGCTTTGGCACTTTCTCGGATGCAGCCATAGAAAGATACCCATAAACCGTATTGACAAGACGGGTCGAGAAATATGCATCCAATACATGTAAGAATTTAATCGGGGATATTCTTCAAGAAAGCATTGCTCTACATCAAATGCAGAATTTAATCTAGATCAATTTCTAAATAGTTCAATTCTACCTTAGAAAACATAACTTAACTTAACCATTAAATTTATGTTACGTTTCCAGTTAGGGTAGAACCGAAAAGTCAAGAAATATCTAAATTACATGGATGTGCAAACATCAAATTGGATTATATATCATATATCAAGCATGATAACTATAATGGATGAAGGATTAGACCTGCTCTGATACCATTTTTTTGGGGTTTTGGCGCGGACGCGTGCGGAAGCGTGGTTCAGGCGAAATCGTAATTTAATTTTTTTTTAAATTTACAGAATAAATTATTCAATATCTAATATGAATAATTTATTCATATTTCACCTAAACATATTTATTAGATATCAAATAATGACATAAATAATTAAGAAACATCGCGAAATTTTTACGAAAAATGTTTTTCAGCAAAATGGCATAAAATATGTTTTTATCCAAACCGACCAACCAACACTTACGGGGGCTATCCAGGTCAGCCCCAATAGTGCTTGGACAGTTCATGGGCTGCCCAAACTGTGACCAATTCACTATTTGGATAGCGGACACCCGGTAAGCCCAAAACTCACCCGGTAATGCCTTTTTTCGTCGTTTTCGCATATTTCAACTCCGAAATAATTTTCGGCAATTGTTCCAAAGCCCAAAACACATCCAATACATTTATATGACATATGTTTCATCACCATAAGTTCAGTTTTTTTAGATCTGATCCAAAAACAAAAATTTTCATTTTTCATGCTTTAAATCCAATTTGCTCAACATTAATCATATTAATCTTTACACCAATCCAAGCCACCAAAAATGAAGCACCCAAGAACAATTCTAGGCATTACAAGAGTGGTCATCACACTCTAGAATGGTAACATATCATCAAATGATCAAATTGAACTAATATTACAATAATATCATTCAATTCAACTTCACACATGCAATAAGCCTCCAAATCCATCCACTAAATCAAAAAGACCCAATTTTTAAGAAGTAAAGAACCCTAGAACTATTCTAGTAACTAAAGAATAAGAAACTAATTTTCTAAACTTAAGAATATTAAAGATTACCTCTTAATCTTAAACTTTCCTTAAGTTTTTTCTTGATTTTCTTCACTTTCTTCTTGGTTTCTTTAAAGAAATTTGAGAGCTTTTTTGTTCAAGGAGGTTTTTGGCCATGGAGGTTCTTAAATGAGAAAACAAAATTTTCTCACTTTAAATACTAAGGTAGGGACAAAATTTGAGGGGTAATTTGGTGAATTTAATTAATTTAATCAAATTAAATTATTAAAGCTTTTAAGTTGACAAAATCAATTTGTATTCTTCAACTTTAAAAGCTCTGCCACATGTAACCAATAATAATTAGCCATATAACATAACATTTATGAAATATAGATATCATTTAATTATTTAAATATTTAACATTTAACATTTAAATATCTAAATAATTAATTAATAAAATTATTATTATATATGTATTTTTATTTACATTTAATAACAAATACATATATTTATGACATGTGTCAAAGTCTAATTTGATAATTAATTAATTTGTATCAAATATAAATACACATTAATTATTAATTGACCAAAATCCCCTAATGCATGTATTTTTCGTTTAACCGATTAAATGATTTGAATTAACTCATTTAATTCGATTAAGTATTATGAATAATCTGTATTATTCATAACGCGTTGCCCAAGTGCACAACGAGTACACTAAATATTTTGGGACTCTCTAAGTTTAGGTTTATCCATCAATGAATCCAATTTCGTGTCCATAATTCACCCACTCATGAATTTGACGACCACAGATAATCTCGCTAAACTATGCAAGTCGAGGTCATTGCATACGTATAATCCCTCTATCACAGGCTATCCATATTATACATGGGATATAGATAAGAACTTCAAATCCTTATGGTATAATATAGTCGACTTTCTAATTTACGATCTCTAAATAAAATTCGAAACTCGCTTCTGAAGTTATACCACGGCCATGGATTTACTAGATCGTAAAAACGTGTATGATACCTATGCCCTATACACAGGATGTTTGAGTTTCTAGAGGTCCCAAGATCAAAACTCAAGCATGAATCATAAGCGAATACAACGATTTAAGTGCGGAAGACTTACATCGAGCGGTTGAGATGCGATTTGGCCACAAAAACGAACTCACTGCCCACTGCCACTGCTCACGGCAGTTCACTGTCATGGCCTCTGCAGATTCGGTTTTCATCATCAAATCAAGCTCCAAGCTTTCTGAAAACGTTCATTGCTCATGGGTATACTTCCCTTATCACCTTCGCATTGAACCCGGAGTGTGCTAGCACTCTTGTTTTGCCACAAAACACACTTGCTTCCCTCCATTTCCTTTTGTTCTGTTCGGCAGTTCACTGCCCTTTCAAAACCAGAAAATGTCGTGAGAGAGGGGAGAAGAAGAAGAGGAGAGAGTGTTTATTTCACTTCTTGTTTTTGTTTTTAACAAAAACCGTGAGTCAGTGGCCAAATGAAAAGCCAAAATGTATCAAATACAAAATGAATTTTTTTAATTAAAAAACCCTTCATTTTCCGTGAAAGGTTTTCCCTCCAAGGAAAATACATCATTTGCCATCATTACCTCACATTGAGAGTAGAGACAATGTATCATCCCTTAAAGGTGACTAGATACATCCATCATCTATTCGTGTCAAGTAATGAGATATCGCGATGTGATTTGCGGATTCCACCCGTTTCAAAATACGAATGTGTCCGCAAACACTTTCGGGCCCAAATTCGCTAATTCCGAATTAACTAATTTCCGTCGCGACGAGAATTAAATAATTGTGCCTAGCGGAATTATTATTCACGTCGCTAACGAATTAATTCTAAATTAATTCGCTCGCCCGAATTAAAATCTAATTTTATTCCGCGTCGAAATCTAATTTCGTTTAATATATCAAATATATTAATTCCTCGATTAATTCCAAATCAATGTTTCTCTCTCTTCAATTGATATTTTATCCTAGATAAAATGTCTCCGAAATTAATCCCAGATTAATTCTCTCTCTCATCATATTAATCCCAGATTAATATAAGTGCAAGTCATACGTCATCGGTGAATCTTTGGGAAGCGACCCATGAGATCCCCGGATATGTTGGCAGTAAATACGGTCGTCGGTGTATCCGAATCACGTACGTACCAAGTACTACGTTCTACCGATTTACGAGACAAGGTCGACTCCTAGCAAAGCACCAAGTCTTCCAAATTCTCCGGACATATTCTCATAAGAATATTAAGATCTGTATCAAGCGTAATATACTATTGTATTGTGCATATCGGTCCAGTATCGGATAATCACGTGCTAGGGCTGGGGCTGGATAAGTGTCTACCCCGTCCGAAGCACATATCGGATGTCTGGTAACATAGTCTCTATAATCGGATATACATGACCTGGTCACAATATCCCGATTGGTTGCGCAACACTCAAGAGCACTAGTACCGTATCCTGCGTGACATCAACTCCAATATGACTGAAGTGACACTTCCGTCTTGACATCACACCCAATACTCTACGACTCTCTGATAAACCCAGAAGTGGTGTACTCAGAACTGTTAAAAGTCCCCTACCACCAAAACCAAAGTTTATCGATTATCGTAAGTATTAGCGATGTAAGTCTCAGGTTAAGACTATACACACCTACCTTGATTTCGGCCTCCCATAGACACATAGTCATAATACCAATGGGATTCCGAAGGGTCTATCCAGAGCGAAGCTGTTTCCCGTACCATCGGTGAAACACGACCTTCTATCGCACTTGCACAAGTATCCAATACTTATATATATGAGAACTATGCCGTTGTGCCCTCACAATGCGCACAAGTGCAATACTAGCCTATTCCGCATTATCGATGTCCAGTCTCGATAATACTACGGCTAGGGATATTTAATGATTAATCCTTTGTGGACTGATACTGTCTCATATCATCTCATCCAGGAACTAATCATAGGGACCTCTCTTCATTTATATATCTATGGTGATCTAATCACAAATGACGAGAGTGCAATTTCCTTGTTACATAGTTAATTTGCTACAGCAACACAATGTTCTGTTTAAATAGTGACGTTATGGGTCATATTATCCAACAATCTCCCACTTGGCACATAGCCAGTCACTCGAGTGTCCTACACCCGAACTATGTAAGGTTCGCTCAATTGCTGAGGAAAGGTTTTCGTCAGCGGATTTGTTTGATTATCGTTTGACGCGATTTATACGATCATCACATCGCCACGATGTATGATCCGAACGAATCAGATGATATAGAAGTATATATCTGGATCGTCGATGAGACCTTTAATTCCTTAGCCTGTGCTGACGCCTAGCTCAGCTGCTAACAGAACTATATCTAATCTAATTAGATTTATTATCGATCCAAATGGCTTCTATTGCTGCCTCAGCTGCAGCAATAATCCGCATTTGTTGTTTATTCGGCAACAGTTATCTTGCTCGGAATATTTCCAGCTCACTGTCCCGTTATTCAAACTTTATAGTACCGTAGTATTTAATTGTTTGGAAACTTGCAGTAGTGATCCCAGTCACTTCAAGTTCTTCTTCTCCATAGTTTAAGACAACATCTTTAGTTCTCTAAGATACTAACAGATGTTCTTAACTTCAATCCAGTGACTATCACTTGGATTGACCCGATTGTGACTCCATATGCTCGAAGCGTATGAGACACCAATACAGTACATTTTAAATGTACAATTTCCCAGAGAGTGTTAACAAACTCCAAATCTATCCCAGTAGATCTTTATTCCTTGAATAAAGGTTGTTACTCCCTAGAATTCTATGGAGAATTTCTATGAAAGCCAAGCTTTCACCAATGCTTTATGGGAATTTCACTGTTAATGCAATCTCCCACTAACCTCTTATATACACAAGAATTATTTCGTTTTTGAATTAAATCATAAATTATTATGATTATTTCAAAACGACAGTTCCAAGAACCTATGCTTGCTACAATCCAAACATGGATCGAATAACCCGCAAACCTTGTTTGTTGGTTATACAAAATCGTCAGGATGTTCTAATCATCCTCCAAAAGGTTTCCTTTTCAGGAAAGCGATTTTGATCTGTAACTGACACATTTCATAAATGAAATATACAGTTATTTTCAAGCATTTTCAAAATGGATTTACATTTTTACGAGGTTAGATCAGAAACCCATACCCTAGGTTGTTTTCTGACTCTATCCGATCTACCCTGTTCTTGTGTATTCGAAGATTAATGGTATAGATTCATCATAGATGAACTATTTGTGTTCCATTAAGGACTTCGTGCCTTGAATAGTATTACTCCGATTTTCATCGAGTATCACTATCCTCCCACTGACCACTGCATATCGGTATTCCTCTCAGGAAAACTGCATGGTGAGCAACAATTATATTGTTCTCATGTGAGATTTACAAGTACTATACTTAAGGTTTCCCTTAGGATAACCTATATTGGCACTTATCCAATTTGGGTCTTTTAGTTTGGTATCATCCAAACGTTATGTCTGGCATACCCAAATTATCAGGAATGAGAAACCTCGTTTCTTCCTTGTTCATATCCTATATGATATCTGTCAAACAGATTTATATGGAACCTTATTCTAAATAAGTTTTGCACTGTTAATACATATCCTGTAGAAGGAAATAGTAGCTCAGAGCGACTCGTGATAAACCTTATCATGTCCTTATCTGAAAGAATACCGTACTCTTTCATGTACGTATGAAACTTACTGCTTAAGTATTTTCCATTACGGTTTTACCGTGGCGGCATAATACTATAGCCGATCTGTTTTTCTACTTCGTGTCGAAACTATAAAAGTCTCTGATCTGTGTTCTTCAAAAGAAACACATAAAACATAACGTGATGTCACATCCGTTAAGGTCACGAAATATTCATGTTAACATCTAGCCTAGCTAGATATGGGCCCACTTACTTCACCATGAATAGGGCTAACAGATCGGTGGCCCTTTTACTATTACCAAGTAAATAGTATTTTAGGTAGTTTACCTAATAAACTAGATTCGCAGACCTTATTTGAATAGTCAAATCAGTCCTAGTACCCACTCTACAAAGTGTGGATATACGAGTTTTGTTTAATGTGTCCCAGACAACAATGCCACAAATAAGTCTCTATTGATCAAATCATTTGAGCTATTTATTTGTCATTTTATATGTTTGAGATTTTATTTATATTCAAAATATAAATTCTGTTATTTACATCCAATGTATTTATCTCAGTATCATCTTTATATAATGAAACACTTTAGTGTTCTAGAATATAAAGGTTTTATCCGTATCGGATTAAACCCTGATATAGAGATAATGTCTCTAGTTAAACTAGTTACATTATAACATTTCCTAATTTAAGTACATACCCAAAGGGTAGTTCCTAAACTTAGGTATCTACGGTCGAAACAGCGACTTTCGTCCCGTTTCCGATTCGCAGAGAAATCTTGGCTTGAAGCCAGTATCCAGCTCACAGCGGATTCTGAACGTCAATACATATGGTATTATGTACCACACTAAGTATTTAAAATTCAATTTTAATACTAGTTGTGAACATAACTTTGACAAATATTTCTAAAGTTAGAGCCTCGCCCTATCTTTAATTCCTTCGTGTCTTCCATATCCAAATGGTAGTCACTTGGGATATGTCAATTATCCTTTTCAATATTTCACAAACCTTTGGCCAAGCCTTGGGTTTCGGAATATTGAAACGATGTGCACCTGTGCTACATGCCCAATTGCAAACTTTGACTTTTCTCCACTAGAATAGTCAATTAATTCTCCAAGAATTATTAATTGCAATTTTAATACTTTTAAATCTTAAGATAGATTTATTATAAGTATATTAATTAAGCACTAAAGTCATCATCACATAAATCTTCCAAAGATTTTATGCTCTACTATTTGCTTAATTTTGGGCTTAGTATAATAAGTTATTTTATCAAATAAAGTAACCTATTATTTATTCCCAATTTGAAAATTAAATCATTTAAAATATTTTAATCCCAGATTATATTTTAAATATCCAACTTTTCAATTTTATCTTGATTACAATAGTCCAACTATTTAATCAACGATTAGTGGTACTATATATATTATAATGATTATAATAGTCCAACTATATAATCAAATATAATCCAAATTAATTAACCTCAATTACATTGATTACTATAATCCAATTATAAAATCAACTGTAAACTGAAATTAATTAATTCAAATATATTGATTAATATAATCCAATTATATATAATCAAGTATAATACAGTCCAACTGTTTATTAAAACAACAATTTAAATATTAGTCTAACTAACATTTAATATAACGACGAAATATTTAAATGAGCGTGTTTAGCGAGTAATTGAACGAATGTCGCAAATTCAATACTTGCCTCCCACTATTTTTCGTCGAGCCTCTAACCCTCTGTGGAGTACTCGGGAAACCGTGTTTCCTAGTGGGCTAGGATCCTATAAATAACACACAACCCTGACTTTGGCCAATAAAAAGCTGTATGCTATTTAACTAGGTAGATCTCTCAGATCAATTGGATCTCATCCAATTCCTAGATCCGGTTAGGTGGACATCCAAGTCCGAAACATATGTATAATGTCAATGTATCCAATACATTTTCCTAACCATATCCTCCGAATCATCTAGGCCTTGGCTTTGGCCAAAAAAACAAACCTAATGATTCCAGTTAAGCGGGACCCATTGACGAGGAAAGTTTTGTAATCAATGTCATTGGACAAAAAGTGATCTTGACTTTGGCCAATAAAAATCACGATTTGGACAAGACAATAATATGCAACAAAACTCTCATGATTCAAGTACATCCTTGATTGACAAAGGTCTTGACTTTGGTCAAAAACAAACCAATGCCAACTTCGGATCTTGAACAAGAATCATTCAATGGAAGGATATTTGCTTAATATAGATTGAGGGATTTTCGCGTGCAAATTGGCTACCAATTTAATTATCTTTGTTAGGTCTCATCATCATACACCCTTAAACATGCATTCTAAATACATAATAAAGCGAGTATGAAATAAAATAATAATGATATGCGGATGGATACTTTACATTGATCCTAGATCAAATCTCTCCCTTTCTCACTCAAGCTAGCACTTGTACTACTTCTACCCGTTACACTACACTTCTAAAGAAACCTCATATACAGAGGGGAATAGGTGAGAGAGAGAATACAAAGAGAATGAAGGTGATAAGGCTGGACACGCAGGTCCAATTTAATAAATCGAATTTATTACAACAATTTCTAAAATTGCCCCACCCATCTAATATCCATCCGATATACATTATTCATGCATCACAACCATGTATTCACTCATATAAGCATGCTATCAATCAATCTAATCAAATTAATTAATCTGATAATTATGTGATCATCCAATGTTCAAACAACGATTTGATTTTGTTCGAGTCAAACTCGTTTTTGCGAATAAGTACTTAAAGTACGAATTCCCGAATTAAATTAAACTACACAATTAAATCCAATTCAATTTGTATTTAATTCTAATTCACTATTTAATTCCAAATTAAATATCACACTTTAAATAAACCTTTTTCGACTTAAATTCCAAATTTAATCGCTACGGGTCTCAAAGCCCGATTAATATCCAATATTAATTTAATTAAAGTCTAATGGGCTTTTAATTAATTTCTTAAGGCGTGGTCTTTTGGTCAACTCGGGTCAAACCCGCAACCAAAGTCCAATCCGGGATTTACCCCATAAGCCTTTAAATTAATTTTGGCCCATTAGGCCCAATTAAATTACAAAGGTCCATTAGTTGCATTTGGGCTTTATGGTTAAGGTTTTGGGCCCAATTGGATCCAATCCATTTGCCCCAAACCCAACTTGATAAAATCAAGCCCAATAGGCCCAATTACAACATTAGAAGCCCAAATCCAATTTAAGGCCTCAAATAATTAAATTACATAAATCCAATTTAACAATTTAATTACTTAAAGTGCATTACATGATTAATCAACTAAATAAACATTTCCAAAACACTAAATTAGTCCAATTAATCATACTCAATTTCATCATCACATGTCCAACACATTAAGATTAAAATCAAACCCATTACATGCTTTACTTTATTCTTGGCAATAAGGTTAATTACATGTCCGATTTGTTTCAATCCAATTAAACCCAATTCGACATTAAATCAATATACCCTAATGATTTTCAACACATCCAATGTTTCAAAAAATCAAAATTCACCAAGAACACAAAGGGGCATAACTCTCGGCCAACACATCAAAATTGGGGAAATTTGTTCCAAACAATATTTAATCAAATTGATCCAACCAATCATCAATTAAACATGTATTAAGCATACTTAATCATCCAATTTCATAATTGCATGCTTAATCAATTTTACCCAATTTCAAGTTTCATGACATACTTTCAAAATTGGGGAAATTTGTTCCAAACAATATTTAATCAAATTGATCCAACCAATCATCAATTAAACATGTATTAAGCATACTTAATCATCCAATTTCATAATTGCATGCTCAAATCAATTTTACCCAATTTAAAGTTTCATGACATACTTGGCAATTTGGGGATTTTTCGTCCAAATCGAATTCAATCCAATTGATTCCGCAATTGACGTTAAATCATCATCCCGAATGATTTCCAACACTTCCAATTGTCAAAAATCAAAAATCCCAAGACATAAAATCAATATCAATTTTCGGCCAAGGTAGCAATTTGGGGAAAAATTGATCCAATCATATTTTCTTCAAATTGACATAATCAATCTTCAATACAAACACAATTAAGCATACAAATCCATCCAATTTCATTTATCATGCTCAAATTCAAGTTTGCCCAAATTTTAGCCCTAACATTTTTCATGCTTTTAACCTAAGCTATTGATGCCATTGTTGGAGTTTCTAGAGGTCCCAAGATCAAAACTCAAGCATGAATCATAAGCGAATACAACGATTTAAGTGCGGAAGACTTACATCGAGCGGTTGAGATGCGATTTGGCCACAAAAACGAACTCACTGCCCACTGCCACTGCTCACGGCAGTTCACTGTCATGGCCTCTGCAGATTCGGTTTTCATCATCAAATCAAAACGAGCTCCAAGCTTTCTGAAAAACGTTCCTTGCTCATGGGTATACTTCCCTTATCACCTTCGCATTGAACCCGGAGTGTGCTAGCACTCTTGTTTTGCCACAAAACACACTTGCTTCCCTCCATTTCCTTTTGTTCTGTTCGGCAGTTCACTGCCCTTTCAAAACCAGAAAATGTCGTGAGAGAGGGGAGAAGAAGAAGAGGAGAGAGTGTTTATTTCACTTCTTGTTTTGTTTTTAACAAAAACCGTGAGTCAGTGGCCAAATGAAAAGCCAAAATGAATTTTTTAATTAAAAAACCCTTCATTTTCCGTGAAAGGTTTTCCCTCCAAGGAAAATACATCATTTGCCATCATTACCTCACATTGAGAGTAGAGACAATGTATCATCCCTTAAAGGTGACTAGATACATCCATCATCTATTCGTGTCAAGTAATGAGATATCGCGAGATGTGATTTGCGGATTCCACCCGTTTCAAAATACGAATGTGTCCGCAAACACTTTCGGGCCCAAATTCGCTAATTCCGAATTAACTAATTTCCGTCGCGACGAGAATTAAATAATTGCGCCTAGCGGAATTATTATTCACGTCGCTAACGAATTAATTCTAAATTAATTCGCTCGCCCGAATTAAAATCTAATTTTATTCCGCGTCGAAATCTAATTTCGTTTAATATATCAAATATATTAATTCCTCGATTAATTCCAAATCAATGTTTCTCTCTCTTCAATTGATATTTTATCCTAGATAAAATGTCTCCGAAATTAATCCCAGATTAATTCTCTCTCTCATCATATTAATCCCAGATTAATATAAGTGCGAGTCATACGTCATCGGTGAATCTTTGGGAAGCGACCCATGAGATCCCCGGATATGTTGGCAGTAAATACGGTCGTCGGTGTATCCGAATCACGTACGTACCAAGTACTACGTTCTACCGATTTACGAGACAAGGTCGACTCCTAGCAAAGCACCAAGTCTTCCAAATTCTCCGGACATATTCTCATAAGAATATTAAGATCTGTATCAAGCGTAATATACTATTGTATTGTGCATATCGGTCCAGTATCGGATAATCACGTGCTAGGGCTGGGGCTGGGGCTGGATAAGTGTCTACCCCGTCCGAAGCACATATCGGATGTCTGGTAACATAGTCTCTATAATCGGATATACATGACATGGTCACAATATCCCGATTGGTTGCGCAACACTCAAGAGCACTAGTACCGTATCCTGCGTGACATCAACTCCAATATGACTGAAGTGACACTTCCGTCTTGACATCACACCCAATACTCTACGACTCTCTGATAAACCCAGAAGTGGTGTACTCAGAACCTGTTAAAAGTCCCCTACCAACAAAACCAAAGTTTATCGATTATCGTAAGTATTAGCGATGTAAGTCTCAGGTTAAGACTATACACACCTACCTTGATTTCGGCCTCCCATAGACACATAGTCATAATACCAATGGGATTCCGAAGGGTCTATCCAGAGCGAAGCTGTTTCCCGTACCATCGGTGAAACACGACCTCCTATCGCACTTGCACAAGTATCCAATACTTATATATATGAGAACTATGCCGTTGTGCCCTCACAATGCGCACAAGTGCAATACTAGCCTATTCCGCATTATCGATGTCCAGTCTCGATAATACTACGGCTAGGGATATTTAATGATTAATCATTTGTGGACTGATACTGTCTCATATCATCTCAATCCAGGAACTAATCATAGGGACCTCTCTTCATTTATATATCTATGGTGATCTAATCACAAATGACGAGAGTGCAATTTCCTTGTTACATAGTTAATTTGCTACAGCAACACAATGTTCTGTGTAAATAGTGACGCTATGGGTCATATTATCCAACACAGGAGTGACAGATTCTATCTTGATACGCACTGGATATCATGAGCATCAGTCCACACGTAACGAACAGGCGGAGGTCTGATCTAAATAGATCGGTGACGTGACTGCCATCAAAATGTGGAGGATAATTCATATATCCATTATGGTATCTCAAGTCGAAGGACCACTATGCTCGCTCAACTCGAGAAGATTCCTATTGACGTTGGTGTACCATCTATTATGAAATCTTCAGTGAGTCGTTCAATGTTTATCAAATAAATACCTACATGTCTATACAAGTCTCCTGAGACTCATGGTTCATTGGGATAAACCATCGGACCAAGTCACAATATACGACATATACTGGTCTCAGCAGATTTTACTAACCAACCCGTGTTAGTAAATCTTGATCAGGAACTTTATTTAAGGATATACAACCTATAGTGACGCTTCCCAATGCCAATTACAAACTATGTTGTAACTGCGCACTACATTGTAAATCCTATGGTCTTTATCTAATATACACGTATCACTAAATCAGATTTAGTTTCAATCTAATCATAATTAGATATCTAATAGTAATTAGATATCTAATCGTAATTAGATCGAATATGTATATAAAAGACAATAGGTGCTACCATTAAATAATTAAGATTATGGAAAAATGAATTATTCGTATTCATGAAATAGACATAAATACGATCCGGATTGGCACTCCGAGCACCAACCCTAATAAAATTTATCCTAATGGAGGAGTGTCATCTAAAGCCAGCTAGAAATTCTAGCCAGACACTATGGGACACTCACTAAAGGTATGATGTGGCAATTGAGAAGGCCTGCTACTACTTGCTAGCAGGGATGTCTAATGTTCTTGCTACAAAGCACGAACCAATGGCTATAGCATCTATGATGATGGACTCATTGTAGGACATGTTCGGGTAGCCTTCAGAGCGTTAACATCATGAGGCTTTAGTTTCGGTGATGACTGCAAAGATGAAGGAATGGACATTCGTCTGAAATAACCTCTTAAAGATCATGATCCACTTCAATATGGTCAAAACCTATAGAGATTGTATCGAATAGAGTAGCTAGGTGACCATGACCATAAAGACTCTTTCGAAGATTTTCCTGTAGTTTAAGAGAAACTATGTTATGAACAAGTTAATATTTACTCTTACACAACTACAAAATGAGTTCACTTATTACGAATCTATGTTGATGGATTCTCGTGAGCCTAGTGAAGAGGCAAGAGTTGTCGAATTTTCTAAATCTACAAAGAAGTGGAAGAGAAACATTATGAATGCTAAAGGTACAACTATTTCATTCAAGGAGAGACTTTGCTGAATGTAACCTTACTGTGAGAGTCGGAACATGAGATGCCATTTCAGCAAGAATAGTGAGAGTTATATGTTTTCAATTTTCAAATAATAGTTATTTTAATTTAAACAAATCATTGTTTATTTATGTTTTGTTGCAGAAATTTGATTTCTATTTCAAAATGGTTGTATATTATTTTTCATTTCATTGAATAATAATAGTTAATATTTCAAGAAATGGAATACCAATATACATAAGAAACTTCGAAAATAATTTTTATGTATTAAATCCATTAACACATAACTCACTAGTCAACACTGAGATATTTAAGGTCAAAAACATAAAACTAAATGGCAAAAGATTTCTCATGATGTTATATATTTTTGGTACCTTAGACTTCGCCACATTAACCTTGACAGGATAAATAGATTAGTAGAAAGTGGATCTTTAAGTCAGTTAAAGGACCGCACCTTATAAGTCTGTGAGTCTTGTATAAAATGTAAAATGACAAAGAAACTTTTTTATTTGAAATGAGCTAAGAGCCATTCAAATACTCAAGCTAATACATTTTGTCATCAGTAGACCAATGAATGTAAAAGCAAGAGGTGATTATGAATACTTCATCACATTTATTGATGATTATTCTAAATATGTACATGTTTATCTAATGCAGCACAAATCATATATATTTGAAAAATAGCTGTGACCTTAGCCTTCCCAATATTTCTCCTCCTCTTCTTGGTAGATTTGAAAGATTCAGCAACATTTGTATCTCCACTGAGCTTATGTTTTTCCATCAGCATGGACTCATAAGAGATGAGCTCAATGAGCAGTTTTGTAGTAGAAAAAGTCGACTTGTTCATAAGATAATTATTTTTTAAACTGTATGAGACTCTTCAGAAGAGTTTCCACAATTATGGTCATCTGGTTGCGTTCATCAATAAGACCTCCATGGGTTTCAGTCTTGTTGAAGTAGGTCATCATCCTTAAGACATGCTCTCGGATGGATGTCCATGTCTTCATCTTTGCGATTATCACGGAGCATAAGGTTTCATGATGTTTCCTCTCAGAAAGCTGTTCTAACATGCCTTGTAATGACTCCAACATTTATGGTGTTGTAACCATTAGCTCGTGCTTTGCATCAAGAACCTCAGACATCTCTGCTAGCAAGTAGCATCAGTCTTCTTATTGGCAGCGACCCATTTTCGACATATGTCATGAATAGCTTCCTGGTATTTCTAACCAACTCTAGTGGACATTTCTCTTTCAGGATAAACTTTAAATCTTCACAGATCAAGATAACGTTCATATTACCTTTCCATTTAACATAATATTCTCATGTTAGTTTATCGTTTGCTAGAATGAAAATAATAGAGGAAACCATGGATGATATAAAAACAAGCATGCATTTAATATCATTCGTCAGATATTAAATTATCACAATTATTTGGTAATAAAATTAAACATGTTGCATTAAACATGTTAAATGAATTAGAAACCTAAAAAATAATTACTATGCCACAGTAACCTAACATTCCGTAAATAAGTGTCGTCGTAGGGTAGGTCAATCAATTGCATGTTAGATCGAGACAATCTCAATTGATTAATATATTTGGGAATAACTCTTGTTCCTATAATAATCAACTACCGTTTGATTTGATCAATGTGTTTTGATTAACAATTAATCATTCATTTATAGTGTAACCCATTTTTTTGGAATTCTCAGACTTAACTAGTGAAATATCATCGTATGGCAGGTCAAATCACCAAATACATCTGGAATTTCTATCCTCTCGGAATTCAATCTTGATATTGACCCGAAATGGACACCGTGTGTAAGGGATGAAAATAAAGTTGTCTCAATGCGCCTTTTGAATCTCACATTATCGAACTAATAACGAAGCTCACCGAATATATTATCATATATCACTCTCTCACTCACTATTTTAAAAGGTAGGTTTCTTTATTAAAACATCTAATATTTTATTACACTAATATTGTAACTTGTTTAGACTATGCGAGACTAAAGACATAACATAACCTATACTAGTGAAGTATTAGTGATCTATCCAATTTCAACTCTAAATATTTTATTCACTAACTCTTTTTTAGTCTGTAATATATAACTTAATTAAAATTATTTAATTAAGTGGGTTTTAGTGACCTATCCAATTTTGACTCTTAAAATTTTTAGATCACTAAAATTGTTTAAAATTGAAATTTGTATTAAGATAATTTTAATTAATCTATAAGTTTCTTATATTATTTTCTAACGGTACGTAGAATTATATCCTGAGTGCATACCGTATTACCATATATTTGGAATCGGTTATAGAATTTATGTCCAGATCTCCATCCTATATACTAAATGAAAAATTTAAGACACTTAAATTGTCTATATTTAAATCATGCGAATTTTCAAATTTAAACCTTTAAAATAATTAAACTCTTTAAATTATTTGCATACATGTTTTAATCTAATCTAAATTATTTAAATTTCATAAAATTAAAGTTTATGACTATATTATTTATACAAGCATTTTTGTAACACCCCGGGAGTTTGATATGTTGAGCATGTTCATTAAGTTTATCATGGTTATGTAAGTGATGTATGCGATGTGTATTGCTCGCTTAGTATGTATGCATGATGACGGAGGCTACGGTCTAAGTTTATGAGCATTTAGTCTCATTTTACCCTAGAATTATAATTTCATAATGTTTGCGTTCGTGTTGCATTCGCTCAGGCGTTAGAACACTTATCTGTATTGGCGTTTGTGGTGCGTTTTTTATCTCGTTCGAACATATTTTCCAAAGAGCTCTTGTTTGAGTCATGTTCGACTAGAGTTTAAATGAAATCAGGCAGAATGCGTTGCGTGTGTGTAGCATTCGACGGGTGTTCGAATACGATAGTGATTTTTAGATAGAAATCTGAAAATTTTGGCCCACTATAAATAGGCCTATTTAGATTTTTCTCTCAGTTTCTCTTCTCTCTCACGACACATTCCCTCTAAAAGACTTCATTTCTCCTGGATTCTCATGGGTTTCAAGCTTTAGGAAGTCTAGGTAAGATTCCTCATATTTATTCTCATGGTTATTTTATATTTTCTCACGTTAGGGTTTTGAACCATTTCATTTTTGCAATGTTTCATATGATTAGGATGTTATTCATGCTTAACGAGATGTCATTAGTAAGATATGTGCATTATTTGGGTTGGTTTGCATTGTGTGTGTTGTGGGTTCCTTGAAACCCACTTTGACCAATGTGGATTATGAGGTTTTTAGCATATTTCGATAGTTAAATTGTGTTTAGATAAGTGATTAAAGAGATGGTATATGCATGGAGTTGGTTAGAATTGCCGAGGTTGTAAAAAGAGTGTTTTTCCCGAATCTTAAGGCTTAGATTAAGCGTGATGTGAGTTGTATTAATGGTCTTAAAATTTGCATGAAGTGAGTTAAAACCATAATAGGTATAAGGAATGAAACCCTAGGTATTGGGAATTTGAAGTGCTAAGAGATTCATGAGTTAACGACTTCTTTAGTTAAGAGCTTTCATTTATAGTGGGTATAAATGAATTAAAATGAATAAAAACTGCCTAAGCCACTTTTGTAGGGATTACAATTGTATTTAGCGTATGCAACAAGCCTTTAAACCCCTTTGGACGAGCTATAATCTCGTGAGGGCTTACAGTGACAACAACCACAAACATCATTTAACAAAAATAAATAAAGCCATAAAATAAAATAAGTTGAAATTAAAATAAAAATGTTTCGGTCAGATTGAACAATGATGTCCTCAAATATCACTTGACAATATGGCTCAAATGAGTGTTCAAAACACAACCTAAGGCACAACTTCCTCGAAAATATAAGTTATTAAGAGCACATTCGTGTATGCACCTTGCCTTGTGTTGAAAAATTAAAAAAAAAAAGAGTAAATTATGAAGATTTTAATATATATATATATATATATATATATATTCTTTTTGAACCATAAGTATTTTTTTAACCATTTCATTAGTTATGACCATCACACTACCTGTTAAGGTATATATCTTCTCACATAGATCTTCCTCTAGATATTGGTGGTACATAGGCCCATATTACTCACGGATGGCTTCACAATTAACAGTTATAAGTCGCTATTTCAACCAACTAGCATGTGGATATTGTATTAAAGATATATGTCTAATCATCTGGTCATACATCCTATTAAATAATCTCAATTTCAATGTCTCAACATCAAATCTAAAGTCTGAATAAAGCTAGAATCGATAAGTGCTTAAATTTGAATCATACTCAAGATAAAAGTCAACTTAAAGATTCAAAATTGACTCAAATGGTGTTTATCTTTTTCTAAGAGTCATATCTTAAAGTATATCCAAATTTCATTTCTTATCATCCGATTATGTTTATCCAACCAAGACAAAACTATTTTTTTAGATAAAGAAAAAATAACAATAATTGCACAAAAACAACTAGATAAATCATGTGATACCACTCCCAACCTAAATCAGAAATTGCCCTCAATGTTAATAAGATTGTTAGAAAATGAAGGAGTTTACATGACAAGAGTGAGCATGAATCTAGGTGCAATAAAGTATGTTTCCTTAAAAAGAAATATGAAACAAAACAAAACACAAATAAAAATAAAAGACGTAAATTAAGTAAGTAAAAAGCTTGGGTTGCCTCCCAAGAAGCGTTTAGTTTATAATCTTTAGCTAGACGTTTTCTGTGAGATCACTCATGGAGGCTTCAAAATAGATGGAGACTCTGTAGATAAGACAGTCCCCATGTGTATTAAAATTGACCTCATTTTATGAACATGAGGTGGCAAATATAGAGATGTAGTTCTATTGTGTGCATATGATTCATTTGTTGTACTTTTTGCTATTCTAGACTTAGCATGGACAAAAGTGTAATCATGAGGTTTAGTTGGGTGCTCTCACCCAACTAACTCAACCTTGGTTCTATTCAAATCTTCAATCAAGTAATTATGAGAAGTATTAAATAAACTAAAGATGTTTGGAATCTTGGTATCATTAAAATAATCACGATACTCATAATTATAAAGAAAATGATTAAATGAGATAGAATCTTTATAAATAGACATGTATGAAGATGTAGACTTAACAGCTGCTAGGAATGGGACTTTAGGTCGAAACTCAACTGATCCTTTCTCCCTAGCTAAGTCATTATCCTTACCACTAGAATATTGGAGTGCCTCCCGAGATTTGAGAACCTGAATTGGAGCATCCATCACCATTCCACTACAAATAGTAATGACATTCTCTTCCTCAAACTCTTTCTTCTTATCACTAGAAGTCTATGCCATATATTGACCTTAAGGGTTTGGTTGAGTTTGGGCTGGAAACTTCTCTCGCTCAAATACAGATAAAGCATTAGTCGACCTAGTCATTTGACTATTTATTTTTTTATTTTTCTAAACCAATTAAGTAAGCAAATCATCAAACCTTTACTTGGTCTTATTCTGAGCCTCTATAAAAGCTTGCACTATATCATCTAAAGAATTCCTAATAGGTGTTGATGTATGATACTAAGGAGTATGGTACGATCTATGTAGTTTTGGTTGAGTGGTTTACTGTTGTTTTGTGTTCCAACTGTAATTAAGGTGGTTCCCTAACCAGGATTATATATGTCTAAATAAGGGGTGTATGACTTTTAGTATAAGGTATTACATTACTCTTCATACATACTCATCTCCAAAAAGGTAGGGCAATCCTAATCTAAATAGTCCACTTTAAAGAAATGAAATAAGAGGTTTTAGGCTTCGATTGGGTCAGAGCATCGACAACTCTATAATATTTAACTTTCAAAGTCTTTATCTCCCTAGTCAACTCAAACTGTGTTTTAAGAATGTCATTCTCTCTAAAGTTGTGTATGACTCCACTAGAAGGAGTAGAACATGTTCTATCAGTACTAACAGTGGCATTAGGTCGAGTCTAAGTATGAGATTTTTTTAACTAGGTAATTCAAATACATTATAGCCTTATTGGGATCTTTCTATAAAAACTCACAATTGCATATTATCTCTGCAAATTGGCACTCTCTAGGGGTTAGAACTTCATAAAAATAACTCACTATACACCAACTCACATACCAATGGTGAGGATAAATAACTAATATCTCATTAAATCTCTCCCAAGCTTGATAAACGATTTCACTGTCTTTCTAGAAGAAAGTAGAGATCTGTATTTTCAAGGTGTTAATCTTATGGTGTGGGAAGTATTTAGTAAAGAACGCTCGTATCATATCATCATATGACCATATGGAACAAGGTCTCAAAGAATACAGCCAACTTTTAACTTTATCTTTAAGAACAAAAGGAAAACTTAATTCTGATTGTGTCTATAGGGCCAACTTGGCCATAAAAGGTTGCAACAACCTCTTCAAACTCCCTAAGATGCACAAAAG
Source organism: Zanthoxylum bungeanum (assembly GCA_019454045.1). Classification (NCBI taxonomy): domain Eukaryota; kingdom Viridiplantae; phylum Streptophyta; class Magnoliopsida; order Sapindales; family Rutaceae; genus Zanthoxylum; species Zanthoxylum bungeanum. The sequence continues at coordinate 4,833 of SKCR01019481.1, read as the reverse complement.
GGTTCTCATTCTCCAATCTATAGAAGGTAAGGAGAAGTTGTACCAGTCCAGACTTAAAGTCTATATGTGGTGTACTAGGGGAAACATTATGCATAAGGGTGTAGATGTGCGAGTAGGGTAGAGGTACTCTTGAAGAGTCCTAATGGGCTGCTCCTCGTAATTGCCCATTGTGTGTATGCTAGATCTAGATGGTGTAGAAAAATGATTTTCAAACAAACACTCAGTGTCCTAGTCTTCTTACTCTATTCTAACAAATCTACGTGAATGATCCATAGGTCTAAGCATGCAATCAAAAATAAATAATACAAAGAAATTTGAACATCAATAACTAAAGCATAAAATAACAAATAACAAATTAAATTATATTAAAAGGAAAGGGAACAAAGTTACCATTCTCGTACTAACCAAGCAAACATGCTCTATTAGATTATAAACTATCTTCCCAACAACGACGTCAAAATTTGATTACACTCAAAAGATACATATGGCTATTGCAGTATAGATTGAGTTGTCGATCCCATAGAACAAATGGCTGCGAAGGAAACTACTTCACTTAACAAACGCGTTAAAGGCAATTATATTAAAAGGGCAAATGTTAAATTGAAGTTTTAATAAGAATGTATGAAAAGAACTTAGATTTATTAATAGGTAAAAGATAGCAAAGTTTCGAAAATCCCTATTGTGTTTCACTTATATTCTTATTCTTTTAATTCTTGTTATTACTCCATTGCTAGTTTTGTAGGGGTTTTATGGCGAAAATCCGGTAACGCAGCGGAATCGCGGAAAATCAAAATTTTATGATTTCAAAATTTTTCTTGGATCAATTAAATAAACTTATTTATTTAATTATCCAATTATTAAATTCTGAAAAATTACACAAGAGATCAAATTTCTTGGTAATTACCGAATTACCTCATAACTTTACAAATTGATCATTTTAGTCCAAAAATTGTCAAATACAATTTGGATGATTCTAAATCATTTCTAAAATGATTTCCAACATATACAATACATCAAAATCAGATTGCACCAAAATCCTAAAGTTTTGTCAAATTGCCGAACACACCCACATTTTTCGGTTATTTGTAATTTAATCCTTTTATGTTCAAAACATGTCAAGATCAAATCCAATCAACCCAAAAATTTATATGCATCATATACACTCTATAATACATCACATATATGAAAAGCCATAAATTTAGAAGGGATTAAGAACCCTAATTTTATAATTTCATCAAATTGACCAATATTACCAAATCTTTAAAATCATACACTTTAATTCATTCTTTAAAACACCAAACAAGTCTCACCACTTTGAAATAACTCTAGAACAATTTTAGGTCACCAAGGAGTGGTTCAACAACTCTAGAATGGCAACAAGATTATCAAATAATCAAAAGAGAGCCATTGAAACCATTTCAAGCTCACTTTATAACCATACATACATAGATCTTTCTTTCAAGTTCATAATCAATTAAAACACAAACTATAAGTAAAGAGACAACATCAAAGCAACACAAGATGAAGCTAAGCATGTTAGAAATATTTTTCATGTTGGAAGATTTGAAAGAAAACTTACAAAAGCTAAAGATTTCCAAGCTTTTCTTCTTTTCTCCAAATTTTTCTCTCAACTACTTCTGTGTTTTTTTTTAGACTTATGAACTTCTTAACCTAATGAAATGAAAAAAAAAACAATATATACCTCCTCCAATTTTGCCTTGACCGAATTTGGTAGTAGGAAATATCTAGATATTAATTTTTGTTTCATTTAGTTGCCTTATCAACTTGCAAGCTTTATCATTACAACTTTAATGAATATTCAACAAGTCAACGATAGCAACTAAAAGCATTTCCATAAATATCATAACTTAGGATATTTATATTTTTAATTAATTTAAATATTTTACAATTAAATAATTAAATAATTATTTAAATATAAATATTTTAAATATATGTATTATATTTACATTAAATATCCAAATACATATAGATATTTATGATATTAGTCAAATATCTCAATTTGACAATTAATTAATGTGTATTTGATAAAATCTATCATTAAATACAAATACACAAAATATTAGGAAATGACTATTAGGTCCATTCGCATGTATTTTTCGTTTAACATTTAAACGACTTATAAATAATCAGTTTTATTCATAAAAGTTCCCTAGTGCTCTACGAGTATATTTCGTTAGTGAGACTCTCTAGATTCAGGCATATCCGTCATGAAATCCAATTTCATGTCCATAATTTACCCACCCGTAAATTATGACGACCACAGATAAACTCGTTTAATCATACAAGTCTAGGTCATGGCAAATGTATAATTCCTTCGTCACAGGTATCCGGATATATCCTAGAGATATAGATGTAAACGTCAAATCTCTATAGGGACAATCCCATCGACGATTCTATTAGCAATCTCTAAAAGAACACTTAGAACTCACTTCTAAAGTGTACCACGGGCCCATGGTTTTTATCTGATTGCTAATCATATATGGACTACCTATGTTTTGTACACAGAACTGACGGATCCTATCTCGACACACATATGACACCATGAGGATCTATCCACACCCAACGAACAGACGGAGGTCTGATCTAAATAGATCGGTGACGTGACTGCCATCTAAGTGTGGAAGATGTCTCATGTGCCCACAGTAGTATCTCAAGTCGAAGAATCACAAATGTTACTCAACCCGAGAAGATTCTTATTGACGTTGGTGTACCATCCATTAAGAATCTTCGGTGAGTCGTTCAGTGTTTATCCGCTATAAACACCTACACGTCTATACGAGTCTCCAAGACTCATGGTTCATTGAGAAACTATTGGAATCATATATTCCAGTATACAACATGTACTGGTCTCAACGGGTTTACTTTACTGACCAAGTAGTGTAAACCTTTGACCAGGAACAGTCTGAGAATGACAACGTCATGATACAACTCAATGTCAATTGCGACGCTTTTGCAACTGTATCATTACTAATCATTCTAAGGTCTATTATGTCTTTACCATATAAGAAGATATATTATATTATAGAAACTGCTCATTTTATTCATAATAAAATGTTTCACAATAGTATTTTCTAGGAAATACAACCGGGAATTGGCGCTCTGAGCACCAACCTCAACAAAATCTCCCACTTGCTCTAGTGCCAATATCGATTGTATTGATACCCATCGACTCCACATGTTTATCAAATAACTTCGGAGGTATGGCTTTCGTAAGCGGGTTTGCTACATTATCTTCACTCGGTACCTTGCACACGATAATATCCCCTCGCGACACAATCTCTCGAATGATGTGGTACTTCCGTTCCACATGCTTCGAGATCTGATGTGCCATCGGTTCTTTTGCTTGCGCAATGGCTCCAGTATTATCACAGTATAACAAAATCTCATTCTCGATACTTGGGACAACTCTCAATTCTGTGATAAAGTTCTTAATCCATACAGCTTCCTTTGCAGCTTCAGAAGCTGCAATGTATTCCGCTTCTGTGGTGGAATCTGCTGTTGACCCCTGTTTGGAACTCTTCTAGCAAATTGCACCTCCGTTAAGGGTAAAGACGAATCCAGATGTAGACTTTCTATCATCAAGATCTGATTGGAAGTCCGAATCCGTATACCCGTTAACTTACAGTTCACTTCCTCCATAAATTATCAACTTATCCTTAGTACCTTTAAGATACTTCAGGATATGTTTAATGGCCATCCAATGGTCATTTCCTGGATTGGACTGATATCTACTAGTTACGCTAACAGTGAAACTGATATCAGGCCTAGTACATAACATGTCATACATTATGCTACCCAAACACGAAACATAAGGTTAGTTAGACATTCTAACCTTCTCATCTTCTGTTTGTGGACTCATCTTCTTCGAAAGATGAATCCCATGTCTGAACGGTATGTTTGTTGTCTTACAGTTACCAAAATTATTCTGTTCCAAGATCTTATCTATGTACGTTGATTGGGATAACCCAATCAGCTTCCTTTGTCTATCTCTATAGAGTTTTATCCCTAAAACATAGGAAGCTTCTCCCAGGTCCTTCATGGAGAAATTCTTACATAGATATGCTTTGACGCCTTGTAACATCCCTATATCATTCCCAATGATTAGGATGTCGTCAATATAGAGGACTAAAAATACTACCATGCTCCCACTGGCCTTCTGATACACACATGATTCTTCCAAATTCTTGAGAAAACCAGACGATCTAATAATCTCGTCGAATCGAAGATTCCAACTTCGTGAAGCTTGTTTAAGTCCATAAATGGACTTCTTAAGCTTACATACCATACCCGAGTTTTTGCTGGACGCAAAACCTTCCGGCCGTTCCATATAGATTTCTTCATCAAGAAATCCATTTAGAAAAGCCGTTTTGACATCCAATTGCCAAATCTCGTAATCATGATACGCAGCTATAGAAAGTAAAATCCTAATAGACTTAAGCATTGCTACTGGCGAACAGATTTCATCGTAGTCGACGCCAGGTCGTTGCGTGTAACATTTTGCTACCAGTCAGGCCTTGTAAGTTTCAACCTTACCGTCAGGCCCGCGCTTCCTCTTGTAAACCCATTTACAACCGATAGGAACAATTCCTTTGAGGAGCGGAACCAAGTCCCAAACTCGATTCTCATGCATTGAGTCTAACTCTGATTTCATGGCACTTTACCATTTCACGGAGTCGATGTCCAACATCGATTCTCTATAGGTAAAAGGATCATTCTCTTCAACTAAGAGAACATCGAGACTCTTTTCTTGTATCAAATACAAGCGTTCATGAGGTCTAGATACCCTTTGTGACCTATAGAGTGTGTGTGTTG
>SKCR01019480.1:0-67088 GCA_019454045.1 Zanthoxylum bungeanum | reverse complement strand
TTAATTATTATATTAGAAGATATAACTTGCAATCAGTAGGACAATCTAGTAGTAGCGAAAACGTAATGCAATCAAGACTTAACGCATATGATCATTGGTTACTACAACGAAATAAAAAACATAAGGATAACACGACTAAAAACTCGGAATTAGATAATTATTTATCTACAAATTTTGAGTTTTCAACTGAAAGTTTAGTTAGAAAAAAAATTCAAATCTTTGAATGGTGGAACCGACATCAAAATGTATATCATGTATTATCAATTATTGCTAAAGTGATATTGGCAGCACCTGTTTCCACAGTTGCGGTTGAGCAAGCCTTAGCATGAGAGGTAATATATTGGAAGTCAGACGGTCTTCATTACATCCAAGCACTCTAGAAGCAACAATATGTGTGGATGATTGGACCAGAGCTGATCCCAGACAATAAGAAGATGCACATGATGAATTTGAAGACTTGTTCGACAATCCATCCGCAAGTGCAAGCGGAACTGGAGCTAAAGGATCAACAAGCACTGATAATGATGATTGATAATTAAATAATTGTAAAATTATAATGGGGAAATATCTTAAAAATATAATTGAATTACGTGAGCTTTAATTCCTGTCACCCCTGGAGGATTAAAATGCAAGCTCTTTAATTTAATAATTTTTTTTTTAATTTTCTTAGATAAGAATATTTGTAATTTAATGTAAATATGTAAGTTTATTATATAAATTCAAATTCATAATTTTAAATTATATTACTTTTTCAATCTCATTTTTTTCTTTTCAAATAAGTAAATAAAAAAAAACACCAAATGAAACCGGAACATGAACCGAACCGTTCAGTTCCGGTTCTATGTTTACTGTGGAACCGGAACCGAACCGGAATTAACCGGTTCGGTTCCAGTTCCACACTTGTGGAACCGGGAACCGTCCAATTCAGAACCACCGGGGCCAGACTTTTTTACCACCTTTAGTTTAGCTATATGTCCCAGTAATTATATTATAATAAAACTAACTACAAATTTTTAAGTTTAGCTCGAGTTTTTCTAATAAAAGCCTAAAAAAAAACAAGTTTAAAGAACATAAATGTCTAATTATTAATTTTCAGACATTTATAATCATCCATTTAAGATTCAATCACATTCAGAGCTACTAAGTGCTGTGATTAACAACCAAACACAGCACTACCAGTGTTAAATCTACTTATCAGGGAATTGGTAAGATTAGACCGGGCAACGGTTTCGGTTCCGGTTCCGGAACCAGAACCGTGGCCGACCGGTTCGATTGGGGTTCGACCCCAACTTGAACCGGTCCGAACCGGAACCGAAACCGAAACGGTTCCGGTTGGAACCGTAGGGTTCCAACAGGAACCCTAACCCCAACGGCTAGTAGCCGTTGGGGGAGGGCAGGGAGCCAATGCCGTTAAGGCATAAAAAAAATTAAAAAATTGTAAATTCCTAATATATTTCTAATAACGGTAATAAAACGGTTATATTTATGGATATTTTTTGTATCAAAAAAATTCTAAAACTCTGTAAATAAGATTCATTTTTCATTATTTCAACATATCAAATTCTCAACTCTCTCAATTCCTACAATTCTTTTATTCTCAATCTCAATTCAATTAGTTATTATCATTCGCAATTAGTCAATTTTCTTATTTTTCTTACTTATTTCTTAAACGAAAAATGGCAAGCTCATCTGAGAACATCATGTCAAATATGTCAACCCAAGAGAGCGGCCCTAGTGTCGGTTCACAATCACGGAGAAAAGAAATTAAGGCTTGTTCCTCGGATGTTTTCAAAATTCATTTTCATTTAGAAAAATAAAACGATAACATTTCAAGAGCGGTTTGCAACTATTGTGGGGTTTCCTACAAATTTTATGGTGGATATCTCTACTAATATCATCAACTATTGTAATAGAACTACGTGAACTTTAATTCCTCTCACCCCTGTAGGATACGTAGGCAACTTAAATTTTTAAAAATTTAAGCTCAAGTGCTTCAATGTAATAATTTTATTTATTTATTAAATTAATCTCATTTATTTTAATTTATTTTTGAAAAAAAAAAGTTGGAACCGAACAGGTCGATTCCGGTTCGATTCAAGGTTCTGATTCCACACTTGTGGAACCGTAAATTGTTTCGGAACCGAACCGCCGACCGGGTCTAGGTAAGATCACCAGATTGCTAGTATCTTCCTAGACCAAGAGGAGTTAAAAGGAATTCAAGATTCACGAAAGATCCCCGAAAAACAAAACATTATGAAAGATTTTGAGTGCAAAATTTTATATTCCTCCAAGAAATCATTACACAATACGTGGCACATCCGCCTATTCCAGAGAAAAACAACAAAAATGAACTTAGAAAGATGGCTATCGGCAGGATGGCGTGCTGATCAAGAAGGTTCCCAAACTATCCATGGCAAGTTACGCAACACAAAGGCAATTAATGGAATAGATCAAAAACAGTAACCCTACCATGAAAATATTCATCCATCCTAAGCTTTCAAGATGGAACAAGACAACTAATGCAGGGCCAATCGTAACCCATACAGATTTAGGATAAAGAAGAGCATTTTAGCTATGCAAAACTAAATGGTTCTACTAGGAAAATAATGGCTCAATCAAATTCATTGGCAGCGGAGATGAAATGTCATAATACTGATAGGTTCCCTTCAGACATTATTTCCTATACCAAGGTCCACCCGACAGAAATTTTCTACCGATGCTGCCCGGTACTAAAATAACTTGGGACCATCTAAAAAAGAAATCCCTCACTGAACAAGAAAAAATAACAAAAAATATTATCGTACTGCATGTTTCCAACTTCCAGCAATATTTTCTTTTTGATAACACCATCTCTAAACATAAGTGATCTCATACACAATTCATGCATGGATATCAACAATGGATATCAAAATTGGGTCAAAAGATTTGGAAAGAAAAAAGAATATCATATTGCTGGAGGGTTACAACTTGACAATTATGGGAGATGATCCCCCACTATTAGACTTTTATAAGAAAGTTTCTTTCCTAAACGTCTACAATATAAATATAGAAGAACAATCATGCCCGGAAGAATTAGCAAAAGCACAAAAACATTTTCAACTGGTTTAGAAAAACCTCATCAAACAAGAAACGTAAATGACACTTAATAGTGTAAAAATATACTCGTGCATTGTTGAAAAGTTTCGCAAGAAACAAAAATAACAGCAGTCAAACCCAGAATAACACTACATGAAAACTAATAAGAAAAATATCAAAGCTGAATTAGGTGTTGGTTGCCCTAGTGTAAATCTGCTGGCTTGAATGAGCAGACACCATCCTGATCAAGCCTCTAGCCATAAGCTCTCTGATTGCCTTCCTTGCAAGAGACCCATTAATCTGCAAGATGAGCATAAAACCAAATAAGTAAAACGGGCAATGCATAGTACTCAAACACAAGAGTCCATGAGTACGCAAGTAAAATAAAAGATATAATCATAATACTAGTACAATGACAGTCAAATTGCTCAAGTAAGCCCAAACAATCATCCCAAGATAGCTACAATTATATGTTATGCAAATCCTTTACTAAATTATTAAGCTAAGATACCGAGCAACAAATAGTCTACATGTTGAGTTCAATAACCTAGAAATAGCTTCCTATAGTATGATTTTAACTACAAATCTAACCACTCAAAACTACAATAATCTATTAATATTTAAAAAAAAAAAATAGCATATGAAAGCAAGATGAAAAATACCCTTAAACGATCAGAGAGAATGGAAGGCGTGATAAGCTTGTACTTAGGAGCCTCGGACAGGAGCTTATCATAGGTTCCCTGATCAAACAACACCATGTTGTTCACTTTTTCCTTTTGCTTTCCCTTGCTCCACTTCTGTTTAAATTTAAAACAACCGAAAATCTAATTGTTAATAAAAACAAAACAAAAAAAAAAAGACATATTTTTAGACACAACGAATCCAAGAACCAAATGGACAAATGGGTTATCGGTTATGACCTTCTTCTTCTGCTTGCCACCTCCGGATTTCGCCGGTTTTGAGGATGGAGGGGGAGCCTTGTCCTTCTTTGGGGCCTACAAAACAACTCAAAAAATCAATCAATAGATAAATTAATCACACGGGTATTTCAGATTTAGCGATGATTTGTGAGTCAAGAGGCGTACCATTGGATCTGCTCACAGAGAGAGGTGGAGTGCTGCAGTTCGAAAGTGACACGAGAGGCGAGACGTGCTGGGGGAGTGTGATCTAACCCTAGGGTTTATAATGGAATTGTATTTTATTTGCTTCAACGACGACGTATTTATTTTTGGATCAAAGCCCAATGGAAGGACCTCCGGCCCAATATAAGGAGTATTTATTAGGTTTCGGAGCCTGCGTAGTGAGGCTTTTTCCAAGAGTGGTGATTACCGATAAGGACATAGGTTCTAAGTAAACCCCATGTATAATTAATTTTATAATCCCTAATTTATTTCTTTTTTTAAAAAAAAAAAATATGAAATTCATTCTTAATATATCATATCAGCTCGAATACAATACTTAGGAAAAAACCTAAGACTCAAGTCTAGTGAGGATAAAAACCTGACAACATAAACTCTATACATTATGTAATCTCATACCTAGTTAAAAAATCAAATTCACACATAATTCTAATAAGGCCCTAGAGGAGTTAAGGATTCGGCCTGATGTTACAACCTCTCGACGGGATTTGATGAATACAAATTTTACAATTAGAAAAGAAAAACACAGTGTGCAAAGTAAATTAGTAAACACATGACCATTACAACAACTGAATAAATTTATTACAAAATAAACAACAATAAATCTATATAAAGTGTCTCTTCCACATTCCGATCTATCCGTTAAAGTCGTGTAAATCCTCTATTTGTTGTTGTAAAGCCTCATGTACCTGCACAAATACAGGAAACCCAAAAAACACAAAAACCAACATAGATTGAAACTAGTTTGACAAAATAACCACCATATAGGGGTGGACACTCGAATCAAAAGATCGGATAATACAAGAAACATAAAAATAACATGAGAAATAAATGGGATAAAAGGAGAAGACACGGCTGAAGTGAAGGTGGGAGTGCTTGAGTGTTTAAAAACATGGAAAAGGTAGTATGAGTGGGTTGTTTGGGGAGAATTAGGAATAGACTGTGAGAGAGAGAAGAAAAAAAAATTTGAATGTAACTCATGAGCTCGAAATTTAGCCTTTTATAAACAAGAACAAGGAGGAAAAATTTATTTGCTCAATTTGGTTAGGCATTTTCTTCTTCTTATGTGTGGATTCGCTCTTCACTACCAATGGAACGAAATTGACAATAACGATCTTTGAAATCTTCTTCCCTTTGAAAGAGGCAGAAAAAAAATGTTAAAAGAGTTGGTGTGGTGAGGAGGAAATTATTAAAGTGGATATGAGAATTTAAAAATGAAAGGGGATTGTTGTCACCGACCTCACCCCACAAAGGATGAGGTTCGCCGTTGTTAAATCCCTAATTTATATTATACTTCAATACTTGTTTCTTTTTCAAAATAATTTACAACATTTAGTAGATGAAGAATTTGTAAGTTGATAGAGTTTTTATTAAATTTTAAAAATTTTCTCCCAATATGATTCTATGATAGGAGTAAATTTTGAACTAGTAAGTTAGTCAACAATCATGGATTAAAAGGAAAAGGTTTTGATACAAAGCTAATTAAGCATACAGCTCAACTAATCCGTGCACAAGAAGTGCTCGATAAATTGTCAAAGAGATATTCAAGTTACAAATGGTCTTTAATTAGATCCAGAAACTTACAATATATGTACAATGTATGGAAGCATAGCTAGAAAGAGAGTGAGAGGCGAAAAAAAAAGGAGGGCGTATTTGACCTTTTTATTTTGACAAGAATGACAAATCAAACATGATTTTTAGTATCATTTCTAATAGAGGTAAAATAGTTTTTTTTTTTTTTAAATTTTAAAAGCTTGTTTCAATTTTTTTTCTTTTTTATGATATTTGATTTTATTTTAAATAGAGGTTTTGATGATTAAAAAAATTATTTTACCTCTACTAGAAAAAAAAACCTCAAAATTTGGGTTTTTAGGAGTAGAGTTTGGAAAGTTTTTTTTTTTAAAATATTAAATTATCTATAATACTCTTATTTAATTTAATAATATTATTTCATTTTTTTTATAACATAACTTAAAAAATCTTATCCAATAAAGTAATTTTATATTTTTTAATAGAAGCTCTCACTTACAATCAAACAATTGAAATTTTTTTAATCAAAAATTTTATTTCTAAAAACTCTACTAATAAAAAATTTACCAATAATCTCCCTTGATGGGGAACGAAGAAGAAACGTGTAGAAGTAGATGATGAGAAGAAAAAAAACAAAGAAAAAAAAAAAATAGATGTTTATATATGGGGTGTAAAAAAATGATAAAATTAAAATAGAAATTATATTTCTCTTGAATTTTGTAAAAGTAATTTTTCTAGGGGCCTCTAGGATCCATTATAAATTAAGGAATTTAGGCCCAAAAAAAGGTGTTAGAGATAATGTTGTGTGAATATAATTCTTATCTCACATATGGCTCCATTTACTGCTTTTAATTCTTTATCCATATAATACTGTTCTTATAATCCTGATGCAAAAGAAGTCTTGTTTATGAAATATCGCCATGAAGTAATTCCAAAAGGTTTATCAAAATTTGTTCCCAAAGATATATCAAATTAGATTTTTTAAATTAGATTTTCATTTTCATTATTTTGGAGATTGAGTACTAATATCGCCAATCATTACATCATTATTTAATTCATTAATCTCAAATATAACCTTATTTTATTCATCACTTTATTCATGTATCTCATTATGATCTCATATCTATATAAATGAGTATTGAGATGTATTGAGAATATACTACATAAATAATAAAATATCACACTTTTAGTTTGATAGACGACTTTATTTAATGGAATGGTAATCTTAACATAGCGACTTAAATCAATTTTGGTCATGGCTACTCGATTATACTAGAGGACCGGAAATATTATATGGAAATGAGTATATTTATACTTTATAGGTCTTTTGGTCGTCTTTATTTTATTAAAATAAAAACCATCTAGAACTATATATACAATGATAGCTAGAGTTTATTATAGTAAGTGCCGATTTGTGGTCTACAATCAAGACACATCAAATATGCAAATAATGAAGAGATTTCATTTAGCCGTGATTGTGGGAGTGTCTCTAAGTATGGACCTTTCTTCTGAAAGTCAAAAGATTATAGAAATATTGATTATGACCTCTTTGGTATTATACTTGACTAGATAGTAAAAACATATTTTGATTAAAATATAATTTTTAAATATTTAGTTCACGGTAAAAATTACGATAATTAATCATCATTTTTTTTAGAAAATGAATTTTATAAAATTAAGATTTTTAGATTTTATTCATCATCAAATTATTAAAAGAAAACACGTCAATTATGTTTAATATAAAATAAAATTATATATATCGATATTTATTCACCACAATTTTTAGGTCACAATACTAAACCAACCTATGAAACATGAACCCCATTAAAAACCAACCTAGCTTATTCGCTGCAACTTTAATTTCCAAAGAGTTTCATTGCAGATCTGACCAAACATTAAGAGATAGCCTGGCAATAAAAAACTGATCAAATATTTAACAAGACTTGAGCACACTACATGATATTGTACAACATAATTAATCAATTTTTTTTTTCGGAATTGTTAGAAATCCCGCCGTCAAATCATTCATAACTACAATATATCAATATGATATTATTAGCCCTCTTATTCATACGGTCTAATTATGTAATTGATTTAATTTTTCTTTGGATTCCTTAGTATATGCAGGAACTTTCAGCTCTTTCTTGAAGAATTTATCTTCCTCCTGCTGCTGCTGCCGCTTGTCTGTCATAGTCTCCGAACGGCTATGATATATTATAGAACTAGACTTTCTGTCAAAATCCTTAACAAAATGATCCATTTTGATTATCCTTCCATTATTATCTTGATGAAAAAGATTCTTAAGTGCTTTTGGCATCGGCTTCTCTTTCATGATGCTCTTCCAGTAGTCCCCAGCTGGTTCCTTTCTTGCATAGCTCAACCTACCAAACTTTGTATGTATTACACAAATAATGAATAAAAAATTATATTAATTTCAGATAAAACACACAAATTTATCAACTGGGCGATGTGAAATTTTTCTCATGAAATTATTGACTAGTTCTAAATAAATTAGTTAAGCAATTGCATGTGCATGAAATTAATGCTTACCAAGAGAAGGGAGATGAGAATGGAGAAAACGAAGATGGACTTCATGGCTTTGCTAATTTTTGCTAGCTTTGTTAGGCTCTTCAAAGTTCAAACCCTGACTCTTTTCCTTTATAGAGGCAGCTAAGTATAAGACAAAAGAAGATTATTATATCTAAAACTTTGTGGAAAATGAGAAAAACATTTAATATTTGGTGGAACTAAACCAAAACTCTATTATAATTAAAACTAAACGAAACATCCTTTCATGGATAAACTTATTTATAATAAAACATTAAGAGAGTTTTACTTATTTTTTGTTATTTTCCCCTAAAGCATGCCCGCATAAGTCAAAGTTAATAAAGAAACTGATAATGATACAAAAAAAACTACTCAGTGATGATCTCATGGTCGGTGGTGCATGGTAAGTGTTAGTTTCATATTTTTGACAATATCCGTAAAAAAACAAGTTCAATTGAGTTGTAATGAGTCTTTAAGATCTCAGAGTAATTGGACTGATATTTGACAGACTGTGCGTGAATGAATCAAATATGCGTTAGTGTTGCGTTCATGTTTGCGTTTAAACTAGTGGCGTTCGTGTCACGTTCGTATTTGAGTTCGAACGAAACTTAGCAGAAGGTTCCCGTGCATGGTGCGCTCATCTTTCCGCTCGAACAAAACCTTCCAGTGTGTTTGCGTTTGAGACTATGTTCAAACGAGTTTGCGGAACAATGCACGTTCGATACGCGTTCTTGTGGCGTTCGAACGCCTGTGCGTAAGTAGGTTATTTTGGACGCGTTTTTAAGGCTTTTTTGCACAAGAAAAATCTTACATTTGCTCTACCTATATAAACAAACATTGAGCCATTTTCACAAGTGTTGGAAACACATAATTCTAAGCCTCAAATCTCCTTAGGTTTCAACCTTATTGATTTTCACCTTGAAGACTTCTTTGTTTACATTGTCTTCTATTTCTTAGTGATGTTGTTCCTTGTTCGATCTTCAACACAGAAACACAACCCTAACCCAATTTCCTAAGCCTTCAGAGTTCTCAAGGAGGAAGATTGGTAGTCAGAGTTTCGGCATTGCGAGTTCACAAGGTTGATCCGCTCATAGACTTCAGAGGTTCTGAAGAAGGTCGTTTGGTACGAGCTCAAGGAGTTCTTCGAGTTATTACAGTCTAGTGTTGGAGATTCTAAGCATCCTAAGATCAATAAACAAGCATGAAACACATGTGAATACATACGAGGGAGTTGCGGAATACTCACATCGATCGGTTGAGCGACGTGTGGAGGACAACAAAATCAACTTTCTGCCCTTGTGAGTCACAGCAGTTCACTGTCACAGCCCACTGCATTTTTCGGCCATTGTGGATCAACTTCGTCAAGCTCCAAGCTTCGTGAAATGATTCCCGGCTCATGGGTGGACTTCCCTATCACCTTCGCATGTCTCTCGGAGTGCTAGCTCTCAAGAAATTTGCCACAAATTTCCCCACTTTTGCTTCCCTTCTCACGGTTTTGCCAAGCAAACCAGTGAAGAATTTGCCCTGTTGGCCGAATGAAAGAGAAGAAAGAAATGGCTCCCAAACGTGAGCAAAGAGGGAGAATGAAAAGAAAAAAATGTGTATTAGATTTTCAATTTCCAAAATCAATTAATCATATACCATTTTTCATTTCAAAAAGTCAAAAGGCAAAAGACAATTAATGCCTTCCAACTACCACCATCAATCAATCAATCAAATTGTCACATCACTCAAAGTGACATGATTTGACGCTTGATGTGATGCTAGATGCGACTAGCGATTTGACGCTTGATTTGACTTGCATGCCGCACTCGAATTCGAAATGTGAATGCGCTCGCAAACAATCCCGGGCTCGAGTTTGCTAATTCTAAATTAACTAATTTTCCATTGCGACGCAATTAAATGATTACGCCTAGCGAAGTCACTATTCACATCGCTAACGAATTAATTCTAAATTAATTCGTTCGCCCGAATTAAAATCTAATTTCAATTTCGCGTCAAAATCCAATTTCGTTTAATATATCGAATATATTAATTTATCGATTAATTCCAAATTAATCGTTATCTCTCTTTAAATGATATTTTATCCCAGATAAAATATCTCCGCAATGAATCCCATATTAATTTTCTCTCTCATCTTATTAATCCCAGATTAATTAAAAGTGCGAGTCATACGTCATCGGTGAATCTTCGGGAAGCGACCCATGAGATCCCCACATATGTTGGCAGTAAATTCGGTCGTCGGACTATCCGAACACGTAAGTACCAAGTACTACGTTTTACCGATTTACAAGACAAGGTTGACTTCTAGCAAAGCGCCATGCCTACCCAATTCTCCGGAAATATCCTTACAGGAATAAAATATCTATATCAGGCATAGTATACGTAGTATTGCGTATTTCTGTCCAGTATCGGATGATCACATGCAAGGCCTGAGGCTAGTACAGTGTCTGCCCCGTACGAAGCATATATCAGATTACGAGCAACTAGTCTCTTTAATATCGGATAATCATGACCAAGTCATATTATCCCGACGGTTGCAACCTTTTTAGAGAACCAGTTCTGTATCCCTGCGCGATCATCAACTCCATATGACTGGAGTGACACTTCCGTCTTGACATCACACCCAACACACTACGATTCTCAATATACCCAGCATTGGGGTACACAGAACCTGTTAAAGTCCTGGACGACCACAACCAAAGTATATTGATTGTCGCAAGTATTAGCGGTGCAAGTCTCAGGTTAAGACCAAATACACATACCCTGATTTCGGATTTCCATAGACACATAGTCATACTACCAATGGAATTCCGAGGGGGTCTATCCAGAGCGAAGCTGTTTCCCGTACCATCGGTGAAACACAACCTCATATTACACTTGCATGAGTATCATATACCCAAATATATAAGAACTATGTCGTTGTGCCCTCCTAACGAGCACAAGTGTAATACTAGTCTTTTACGCATTCATCGATGTCCAATCTCGATAATTCTCTGACTAGGGATGTTTAATGATTTATCCTTCGTGGACTGATACTGTCTCATATCATTCTCAATCCAGGAACAAATCACAGGGACCTCCTATCATTTATATATCTTGGTGATCTAATCACAAATGATAAGAGTGCAATCTCCTTTGTCACATAGTTAATTTATACAACAACACCATGATCTGTACAAATAGTGACGCTATGGGTCATAATTGTCCAACATCTAGAGGTATTAGAGTCGGTGGAGTTGCTGCCATAGGTCTTATACCATCACTGTAAGTTTTTCTCATTATAGTGGATTTTGGCTGGTAGCCTATATATCCAGAGTGGTTTTTTACTCCCACGAGTTTTTCACTTCGTTAACAAAATTATTGTGTTGATTTTATTTACTCTATTATTTTATTTGTGTTGATTCATAATTGTTAGACTTAAGGGTACTTGATAGTAATCCATATAAATAATAATTAGGCTTGTTTTAATCTATTGTGTAATATTCCGCTTAGGGTCAGAACCTATGATGAAATATGAATTTTCATTTGGTATCAGAGCCAGACCTCGATCTTTGACATGTTTAGCTATGGAGAGAAGTCAACCCCTAAATCGTCCTTCATTATTTGATGGGACAAAGTACTTGCATTGGAAGGTTCGCATGAGAGCGTTACTTAAGGCCTTAGATGAGAGAATGTGGATGTCAGTAGAGTACGGGTGGAAACCTCTCATGGTTACGGTTGATGGGGTCTCTTCCCCTTAGTATAAACTGACATGGATTAAGGAAGAGTTTGATGCTAGTAATAGGAACATCAAGGCAATTATTGCCATTCATGCTGGTATTTGCTATGATGAGTTTAAGAGAATCTCAATGTGCGAGATAGCTAAGTATGCATGGGACATCATTCAGACTGTGCATGAGGGCACACTATCTGTTAAAAATAATAGACTCAAATAACTTTCCACTAGGTTTGAGGTTAAAGGTGGCAACGGGCCGGGCCCATGCTTTGATAAGCTCGGCCCGAGCTCGATAAGATTTTTTTTGGCCCGGCCCGGGCGTCTGTAGGGCAAGGGCCAGGCTTTATCCAGCCCGACTTTTAATAATAAAAAAATTAATTTTTTTTAATTTATTATATAAATATTTATCTATATATAATTTATTATATAAATATAAATAAAAAAATATAAATAATATTTTTTAAGCCCAGGCTTAATATGTTAGGCCCGATTCGGGCCCGAGCCGGGACCCTATTCTGCGGGCCTGGCCCGAGATTTTTTACCCTTGGGCCGGGCCCGGGCTTTTTTGCCACCCTTATTTGAGGTCGCTAGAATGAAGGATGATGAGACCTTTGATGAATTTTACGTTGAGATTAACGATATAGTTAACTCAAGCTTTGACCTAGGCGAGATTATTCCTACGAATATGATAGTTAGGAAAATTCTTAGATCCATGCCTGACAGGTTTTTACCAAAAATCACAGCCATCGAGGAGAGTAATGACCTAGATCACCTTAAACTAGAGGACCTCATAGGAAAACTGCAGGTATATGAGAAAAAACTTCCTAGATATAGAAAGCCCAAAACCATAGCGATGAAGATTGCAATGGAAGTTGGTCATGATCCGTCAAATGATGATAATGATAATACCCTTACAAATTCAGACTTGGCCATGTTTACTAAAAAGTTTATGCAATTTCTTAAGATGAAGGAGAGTGGCCGCAACACTGATATGGATATGGAGGACAAGTCTAGAGAGAGTAGGTGTAGTAGGAATGAGTCTAGCGAGGATAAGAATAACAAATATCGCGCTATCAAGTGCCATGAATGTGAAGTATATGAGCATATTAGATCTGAGTGTCTCACATATCTAAAGTCTAAATGTAAGAAAGTCATGTAATTCTCACTTAGTGATTCAGAAAGTAGCTATAATTCTAACGAGTCTCCTAAGGAGAAAAGTAATTTCATTGCTTTTTACTGCTAGTGTGGTAGGTAAGAGAGAGGATAACTTTAGTGATAAAGACGCTGGATCAGAATTCTCCCACGATGACTCTGTAGATGAGGATAGTCTTCAGGTAGCCTACAATGAATTGTTAATGAAAGTCTAGCTATTACGAAAACGAATATTGAGGTCAATAAGAGGCTGAAAGAAGTGGAGCTAGACAAGAATGAAGCTCGAGTTAAGTTTGAGAAAAATATTTTGATGATTGATGACCTTAAAGAGAGGAATAAATCACTAGTTGATATTGTCGAATTCTTAGAAACATAACTTGAAAATGTTAGAACCCAATTGTATGTATTTTATAGTGGGACTGATAAATTAGACTGCATATTAGAAATTCACATTGAATCTAATTGTGATAAGGCGTCATCGTCTAGAGCTGTACCTATCCCTCATAAATGTGAATTAGGTAAGAAACTTGTTGGCTGTAGTCATGTGATTCCCCATGTTATTCCTTGTCCTGTGTCTCAACCTTAATCTAGAGATGTGGTGGGTAAACCTCGTTCTTGTCCAAGGTTTGTGCCTGTATGCCATCACTGTGGCAAGACATGATACATTAGACCTAAGTGCTTCATGTCGCACAAATAAAAGAAAAGTCCTAAGAGTGATTCACATAGATTTGATTCTTCAAATCTAGTCAGTCAAGTTTCTTGTGTCTTTATTACATGACCATTGGTATATAGGATGGAAATCCAGACATAAATTTCATACCGATTCTGAGTGGACGGTAGTATGATCTGCACTCGAGAATACAACTCCACGTACCATTGGATATTGACAAGCCATGTTGTGTCTTTTATTATTTTTGTGATAAAAGAATATATATATATATATATATATATATAATGAAAAAGACCAAAAATATTTTGTGGCTTGATAGAACATGGAAAGCTTGTTGCATGTGATCCCGAAATGTAGGATATATGATTATGCATGTATAATATAATTTTATTTTTCTTGATGCTCTATGTGCATGAGTGTATGTGATAAAGACCCTTGGTATATCTTGTGCTTGCATTTCACATACACATGTTTTTATCGAGGCTTGGTCGCATGTATGAGCTTTTGGACTGGCAGTCTAATCTCTATCATATTTAGCTTACTGAATACTGTGACCTTTGATTAGATGATCTTCTGTTATCCCCCTTGTAAAAGAAAATGAAAGAAAAAAATATATACAGTTTAAATAAGTCTCAAGTGCAAAAGAGCCAATGGGCCAAATTCAAAAGATAAGGGCAAAAACCTTTCACTCGAAAGAGTTTCTATTTATGAGCTCATCATATTTAGGAGGATAATATTATAGCATGCAACCAATGTTGCTTACTCATGTCTTATTGGTGTTGGGTTTGAACACATATTTTGTGGACTTGATATGTCAAGAGATGAGATTTCTTTGGCTGTATCCCGCTCATAAAATAAGGTCTTAAGCATTGATTTGTTGTGCACTTATTTTTCACACAAGTGCTTGATATGTTTTGTTGTTTATGTCATATATGATGGGGTTTTAGGGGCAGAATCCGGTAACGCAGCGGAAACACGGGAAAATCAAATTTTCCGATTTCAAAAATTTTTCTCGGATTAATTAAATAAACATATTTATTTAATTACCCAATAATTAAATTATGAAATAAAATTCAATAAATCAAATTTATGTGAATTTATCAAATTGCCCTTACACTTTGTATTTTGTTCATTTTAGTCCGAAATTGTTCAAATCAATTTTGGATGATTCTAAATCATTACTAATATGAATTTAACATGTCAAAAATTTCAAAACACAAATTGCAACCAAAAACCCAAAATATTATGCCCTTGGCCAAGAGCCTCCCTAAGGGAGCAAATTGTGCATTTTGCACTTTCCATGTTCAAAACACATCAAGATGAAATCCAATCAACATAAGATTTAATATGTATCATATACACATCCAAATACACAACATAAATGAAAAAATCCAAATTTGGATGAGGTCTTAAACCCTAATTTTTCAATTCCTTCAAATTGGACAAATTAGACCAAATTGGTTAAATCAATTACTTCAATCATGTTTCTTCCATCCAATTAAAGTCTCAACACAATGAAATAACTATAGATCAAATCTAGGTCATTTAAGAGTGGGTCAACAACTCTAGATTAGCAACAAAGTTCTAAAACCATGAAAAGAATGCTTATAACTACACTAGTTACAAACTTCCAACATCATATATGCTTTACACCTTCATCAAACTTTTATCCATCAAAAGTACAAAGAATAAAGAATAGAAAAACTTAAGAACATCACAAGATGTTTCCAAGAACAAGAGGAACAATTTTCTCTCTAATAGCATGTTGGAAATACTTACTTAAATCCAAGCTTTCTTTGATTTTTCCTTTCTTTTCTCTCTACCTTCTTTGTTTTGTTTTAATGGTGTTTTGATAAAGTGTATTAGGTTATGAAACCCTAAAATAAAAGAAACAATAAATACTTGTTCACTTGTTAAAATATCCAAAAACACTTTAAAGATATTTCTAACAAAGTCAACAAGGCAACTTAGCCATTAAAACAAATATCTAAATCTTAAGATATTTATATTTTAATTAATTTAATCATTTAATAATTAATTAATTAATTAATTAAATACAAATATATTAAATATATGTATTATATTTACATTAAATATTAACACATATATACATTTATGATATTAGTCAAATATCTCAATTTGACTATTAATTAATGTGTATTTAAATTAATCAAGTATTAAATATAAATACACAAAAATTAAGGAAATGACTATCGGGTCCCTAAACATGTATTTTGCATTTAACCTTTAAACGACTTTATAAATAATCAATATTATTTATAAATGTTGCTCTAGTGCTCTACGAGTATATTTCATTATTGAGACTCTCTAGATTCAGGCATATCCGTCACGAAATCCAATTTCGTGTCCATAATTTATCCACCCGTAAATTATGACGATCACGGATAAACTCGCTGAATCATACATGTCGAGGTCAAGGAAAATGTATAATTCTTCTGTCATAGGTATCCGGATATATCCCAGAGATATAGATGTAAACGTCAAATCTCTATGGGGATTATCCAGTTGATTATTCTATTAGCAATCTAAAAAAGAACATTTAGAATTAACTTCTAAATTGTACCACGGGCCCATGGTTTTTATCAGATTTCTAATCATATGGACTACATATGCTCTGATAAACAGAACTGACGGATCTTATCTTGACACACACAGGACACCCTGAGGATCTATCTACACCCAACGAACAGGCAGATGTCTGATCTTAATAGATCGGTGACGTGACTGCCATCTAAGTGTAGAAGATGTCTCATGTGCCCACAATGGCATCTCAAGTATAAGAATCACAAGTGCTACTCAACCCGACAAGATTCTTATTGACGTTGGTGTACCATCCATTAAGAATCTTCGGTGAGTCATTCAGTGTTTATCCACTATAAACACCTACACGTCTATACGAGTCTCCCTAGACTCATGGTTATTGGGATAAACCATTGGATCAAGTCTCGATATACGACATGTACTGGTCTCAACAGATTTGACTAACCGACCCGTGTTAGTGAATCTTGATCAGGAACTGTATTTGATAATATACATTTAGCAGTGACACTTCCCAATGTCAATTACAAACTATCTTTGTAACTGTGTACTACATTATATATTATCAGGCCTTTGTCTAATATATACACATCATTAAACCACATTTAGTTTCAATCTAATCGTAATCAGATCGAATACGTATATAAAAACAAGAGGTGCAACCATAAATAAGTAATATTATGGAAAATGAGATTGTTCATATTCATGAATCAGACATAAATACGGTCCGGATTGACGCTCTGAGCACCAACCCCAACAATATACATGCGTGTAGTATTTAGCAAGATCTAAAGTGATGCATAATATTTTATGTCATAAACAACTGAATACTTACTCGGTATCATTATACTTACTTGAAGTGTTGTTTCAATCATTTTTTATTTATTTTAAACTCATTGTGTGCTTGTGTGTGTTTTCTTTCATTGCATACCATTTTTCTTTGTTGCATATTTCTGAGTTTTTTCTTCATGTATATTATTTGGCTAACTGAGTAGGGCTGTTAGTGAGGGGGAGTAAGTCAAGTTTGTTTGCATATTCTCTTGCATGTGTTTCTAATTTACCCATTGTAATTCGTGGCAAAAATGAGGAGTAATAGTATATCCATTTTTTTCTATCTCCGTTTTAGGGGGAACAAAATTACGAGGGAGTAGGATATCTATCTCTACATTTACATGCATGAGGTTTTTATTACGTTTCCATCTCTCTTTATATTCCTTATGTTTTTCACGGTATATTGTTTTTTGTGGATGTTTCAGGTGAGCAGATTAGTGGCTGAGGTGACATCAACTTCAAGCCTACTTGGTTAGGTATTAAATTGAGTTGTATTGTAATAAGCCATTGTCTTAATGGTAGACAATTGACTATTTTCTTTTTGGATATTTTATCGTAGTCTTTATATTAGGTAGTGTTTTGTCACGAAATGTCAAAGGGAGAGATTGTTAGTTCCATATTCGTTGGCAATGTTCGTAACAAAACAAGTTCAATTGAGTTGTAATGAGTCTTAAAGATCTCGGAGCAATTGGACTGGTATTTGGCAGACTGTGCGTGAAGGAATCAAATATACATTAGTGATGCGTTTGTGTTTGCATTCGAATGAGTGGTGTTCGTGTCATGTTCGTATTTGGGTTCGAATGAAACTTGACAAAAGGTTCCCGTGCGTAGTGCGCTCATCTTCCCGTTCGAACGAAACCTTCCAGTGTGTTTGCGTTAGAGACTATGTTCAAACGAAACCTTCTAGTGTGTTTGCATTTGTGGTACGTTCGAGACTACGTTCCAATGAGTTTGCGAAACAATGCACGTTCGAAAAGCGTTATTATGGCGTTCGAACGCCTGTGAGTAAGTAAGTTATTTTAGACGCATTTTCAAGCCTATTTTGTACAAGAAAAACCTTACTTTTTCCCTACCTATATAAATAAACATTAAGCCACTTTCACAAGTGTTGGAAATACTTAATTCTAAGCCTCAAATCTTCTTAGTTTTCAACCTTATTGATTTTTACCTTGAAGACTTCTTTGTTTACCATGTCTTATATTTCTTGGTGATATTATTCATTGTTTGATCGTCAACAGAGAAATACAACCTTAACCCAATTTCCTAAGCCTTCAGAGTTATCAAGAAGGAAGACTAGTAGTCGGAGTTTCGGCGTTGCGAGTTCGGGGGTGTAGGCACTGCATTTTTGCATATAAGTCCCTATGATGAGTCTCATTTGGAGACACTACCTTTTAAGTCGAGGAAGTCGTGGGAAACGGACGTCGGAAGAGAATCGGTATTTTTGTTAGATTTTATTCGCTTGTTTAGCTTCGGGCTCACTTGTTGGACCTCCGTTTTAAAGCACATTTAGCCCAAAAACCTCACAAACCATTTAACCTTGGCCCAAAACCCTTGAAATACACATCAAGCCCACACACCCACCTAGCCCACAAAGCCTAGCCCACACGCCCAAGCCCATGAAACATATCCAAAAATAATTAAAATGCATATTTAACACATGGGAAAATCAAAACAAATTAAATAAAATCTAAATAATTGCCTACTTAATTAACATAAATCAAATATATGATATTCCTAACAAAACAAATCTCATGCCTAAACAAAACAAATTAAATATATCATATTCCTAATCTAGCCAAGACATGTCCCTCAATCAAATATTAGACTTTCCTTGTAAGACACTAATTGATTCCTTCATTTTCAAACAAGGAAAAGCCATAGCATTTGTCTATAAAAGAAACCAAATTCCAACACTTCCCCCTCTCGGATTCACGCATACACAAAAAAGAAAAGCACTAGCATTCATGCCAACCACAAGTAAGAAGCAACAAAGAAAATTCTCTTATCCTCTCTTCACATTTTCGAGAACATCACCCCAAATTCCCCCCCATTTCCGTAAAACCACAACCAAAAACACCATCTCCATTGCCGCAAAAACCACCATTGAAACACTCCCCCATACAGCCCCATGATCACTGAAAAATCACCCTAAAACAGTAGCTAAAATCACCAAAAACAGTAACAAGAACTGCACTCTAAGACCCCTAAAAGAAACCGCAAAACAGCAGCCCCTAACCCCTTTAAAAATCGCAAAAACAGCCCCTGATACAGCAAAAACAGTGACAAAAAAACAGCAGCAAAACAACAACAAAACGGAGTCAAAACAGTAGCCCGAACAGCAAAACAGCGAGGAAAGACGCAAACCAGTGAACCAGAAAAGTTGCGGAGCTTTAGCCCTTCCGATCACCGTGTAACGCGAGTCCGAGAGTCGACGTAAAAGGTTAGACCTGAGGGAACTTTTTACATCTATTTTCATTCGTATTTTTATTGTTTATTATTTGCATGAGTATTGTGGAATGATGTGTGTTGTGGCCCTTGACTAAAATGGAAAATGTGTCGCCTCTTGTGGTATATAGGATGAAAACCCAGACGTAAACTCCGTAGCCGAATCCAAATGGACGGTAGTGCGGTCTGTACTTGGGATACAACTCCATGTACCACTCGAGCAAACGGCACATATTTCGATTTATTTTGTCTTGTTTGTTTATTATCCATTATTTAATTTCTGCATGTTATTTGTTTGTGTAATGATGAGATAAAGCGAACGGGCTTAGTAAGTTGGATTAAAGGTCCTCCATTTCGAGGGGTTAAAATCATTTACCACGATGCTTTGCCGCGCCAGATGATGTATATTTGGTTGAATGTAAGTTGTGTTTAATCGGGTATACGAAGTCCGATATTGTTGTCTTTATTTTTATATGCATTATGTTATTAGCGCATGGGCTTAGTAAGTTGGATAAAAGGTCCTCCATGTCGAGGGGTTAAAATCCTTTACCACGATGCTTCGCCGCGCCGGATGATGTATATTCGATCGAATGTAAGATGTGTTCAATCGGGTATACGAAGTCCGATATTGTTGTCTTTATTTTTATATGCATTATGTTATTAGCGCATGGGCTTAGTAAGTTGGATTAAAGGTCCTCCATATCGAAGGGTTAAAATCCTTTACCACGATGCTTCGCCGCGCCGGATGATGTATATTCGGTCGAATGTAAGATGTGTTCAATCGGGTATACGAAGTCCGATATTGTTGTCTTTACTCTTATATGCATTATGATGTGATGCGCATGGGCTTAGTAAGTTGGATTAAAGGTCCTCCATGTTGAGGGGTTAAAATCCTTTACCACGATACTTCGCCGCGCCTTTTATTTCGTTATTTGCTTTTCTTTGTATGTCATCTTCTTGCATAATCATGCATCATATTGCATCGCACATGGGCAAATCCAGTTGGATTAAAGGTCCTCTATTTGGAGGGATAAGAAGCCTAATGACCACCTTTGCCACAACAATTTGCCGCGTCTTTTAGCCCGTTATTATTTATTAGGTGTCATCTATTCATCCGTTCACGTATGTGTCATGTTGTTTACTGTATTTTGGAGGTCGTTGCCGTAACCCCGTTCGAAAGCGTTTCAGAACGCCTCACGAACGCATGTTTTCTGTCTCAGTTCGTTCGAACGCGTTTACGAACGCTACTCGAACGCGAACCTTCTGTTTACCGTTCGAACGCGGATACGAACGTCGCACGAACGCCCACGGTAAACTGGCCCTCTTTCATCACATCTCATGCATGGTTACTCATTTTGTCATTTACCTTTTTGATTGTTCATGTTCTCGTATTTAGTCATTTATTGTGTGCACAAGATTACATGTTTGTTTCCATGATGCATGTTTACACGGTAGTCATCTACTTATGCTTCCGCATTCATCTGTTCAACACGTTCATGAAGTTATATGCTCGTCGTTATTCCGATTTTCTTTCATACATGATTGTATAATTATTATCTACTGACATGTCTATGATGGAATGTAATGTGCTTATGACATTGTATGCTAGCCATATTTATCTTTATGCATGCAAATTCGGACATAGATTGTATGCAAATAGGTTGTATGCAAATTTGAAAATGTGTTACATGTGAACTTAGATGAACTCTTGATTTATGCATGCGAACTTAGGAGTAAATTATCCTTGGAAATATATGTTGCTTAGGCTTGGTTAGATTATTGCACAAATCATTTCATTACAAGTGGTATAAGTAAGAGACCATTCCGAACCCAACGGTCTGAGGTCTTCCCTTCCGAGGGGTGAGTGCGGTCTTAAATCATTTTCCCGGTTCACACCGGGTGGCGAATCCATTATTCTCCGGTTTAGTCCCCCGCGGGCTACTCCGTACTCCCAACCGGGCCGCGAGCCCGGAACTGCATGCGTCGCCTAGTTTCTATGTCCCACAGTCTGGCGACTCCACTAGGATAGAGAATCGGCCCCGAAATAATGTCTTGTATTATTATGATTTGTGCTTAAATTAACCGTTCCTATAGTGGGTTGAAAGAGGTTTAATCAAAGCCACTTTTAAGGCTAGGTAATGGTTTGGTGTCTTCCTTCACTCACTACCTTTCTATAAGGAAAAGCTGTGAAAGCACATAGATAATCATCTACTTGTAGCCTACTGTGATGGACTAATTTGGAGGACTCGTTGTTTATTCCTGACACCAAGCGATAAGAGCCTAAGAGGCTTGGGTACTTAAGAGAGCCTCGCTCCACCCTCCATTTGGGGAATCTACAATGGGAAATCCATTTGACAGTCAGTCACACACCATAACTCGTTGGCACGTACCTTAAGGTATAAAAAAGGTGCGCTTACTTGGTCGCTTGAACCCTTGAGTGGGGAGTCCTAGTTGTGGGCAATCATTCGTCAGCGAGAGCCTTTGTCCGCACTCCCGTAAACCCGCATGTGAACTTTAGTCGCAAAACTAGTAGAAATTATTTGTTTAATGCTTATGTTTTGGGTCATCGTCATTTGGATCCAGTTGGACTTTTTGTCAAGAGATATGAACTCGTTGGGCCATTTAAACTGGGACGAGTTCGTGTCCTTTGACAATTGAGCCAAAAGCTTCTAAAATACCGATGGGCCATTTTATGTGTGGGCCTCTCATCATTTGGAGTTGTTTAGCTGCGTTGTTACAAAGTGTAAACCTGTTGGGCCTTTTCAACTGGGACAAGTTTGAACCGCGCAATAGCGTGATTGAACACTTTAAAATGATAATGGGCCAACTAGTATGAAATTTTTTATGGCCTTATATATTACATGTATTGCACGCATACATGCTGACTGAGAATTTTAAAGAAATATCATAGATTCTCGTTGGGTTAAGGAAGACTCACTAAGAGGCCAATAATAAATATGAGCGAATCAGAGAATGAAACATCCCGTATGGATCAGTTTGAGAACAGTCTCACCAAGTTTACTGAACAGTTACAAGCCTTTGTTGGTTTCTATTAAGGTCCCAAGATCAATAATAAGCATGAAAACATGTGTGAATAACAATCGAGAAGTTACGAAATACTTACATCGATCGGTTAACCGACGCGCGAGGCAACAAAATCTGTTTTCTTCCTTCCTTCACTGCTCGGCAGTGTGCAGTTCACAGCCCTCCATTTTCTATTTTTGAGCTCCTCGAACAGGCTCCAAGCTTCGTCAAACGATTCCCGGCTCATGGGTAGACTTCCTTATCACCTTCGCATGTCTCTCGGAGTGCTAGCTCTTGTGATTTTTGCCACAAAAATCACACACTCAGCTTCCCAAACTCACGGCATTAGACAGAAACCAGTGAGCTTATTTTGCCTCCATGGGCGTGTGAGAGAGGAGAGAAAAGAGAGAGAAGAAGTTTTGTGTGTTGTATTTCAAAATGTGTATCTTATACCAAAAATAATTAAAAGTCAAATACCTATATCAAATAAAGGTAAATAGCCTTTTAATTAATACAACAACTCACATCAACCATCACACTTGAGTGTCAAACACTCAAACATCAACTCACATCAAGTCACATCAATCAATCAATCAATGGTCACATCACTCAAAGTGACATGATTTGACGCTTGATGTGACGCTAGATGCGACTAGCGATTTGAAGCTTGATTTGACTTGCGTGCCGCACTCGAATTCGAAATGCGAATGCGCTCGCAATAATCTCGGGCTCGGGTTCGCTAATTCCAAATTAACGAATTTTCTGTTGCGTCGTAATTAAATGATTACGCCTAGCGAAGTAACTTTTCACGTCGCTAACGAATTAATTCTAAATTAATTCGTTCGCCCGAATTAAAATCTAATTTTAATTCCGCGTCGAAATC
Organism: Zanthoxylum bungeanum; assembly: GCA_019454045.1. Lineage (NCBI taxonomy): Eukaryota > Viridiplantae > Streptophyta > Magnoliopsida > Sapindales > Rutaceae > Zanthoxylum > Zanthoxylum bungeanum. Next base: position 43,515 of record SKCR01019480.1, on the reverse strand, counting down.
CAATTTCGTTTAATATATCAAATATATTAATTTATCGATTAATTCCAAATTAATCGTTATCTCTCTTTAATTGATATTTTATCCCAGATAAAATATCTCCGCTATTAATCCCAGATTAATTTTCTCTCTCATCTAATTAATCACAGATTAATTTAGAGTGCGAGTCATACGTCATCGGTGAATCTTGGGGAAGCGACCCATGAAATCCCCGGATATGTTGGCAGTAAATTCGGTCGTCGGACTATCCGAACACGTAAGTACCTCGTACTATGTTTTACCGATTTACAAGACAAGGTTGGCCTCTAGCAAAGCGCCATGCCTACCCAATTCTCTGGAAATATCCTTACAGGAATAAAGGATCTATATCAGGCGTAGTATACGTAGTATAGCGTATTTCTGTCCAGTATCGGATGATCACGTGCTAGGCCTGGGGCTGGAATTGTGTATGCCCCGTACGAAGCACATGTCGGATGTCTGGTGACTAGTCTCTATAATCGGATAAACCTGACCTTGTCATTTTATCCCGATAGCTACAATATTTAAGAGAACCAATCCCGTATCCTACGTGACCACCATCTCCATATGACTGGAGTGACACTTCCGTCTTGACATCAAACCCAACACACTACGATTCTCAATATACGCAGCATTGGCGTACATAGAACCGGTTAAAGCCCTGGACAACCTCAACCAAAGTATATTGATTGTCGCAAGTATTAGCGGTGCAAGTCTCAGGTTAAGACCAAATACACCTACCCTGATTTCGGACTTCCATAGACACATAGTCATACTACCAATGGAATTCCGAGGGGGTCTATCTAGAGCGAAGCTGTTTCCTGTACCATCGGTAAAACACAACCTCCTATTACACTTGCATGAGTATCCTATACCCAAATATATGAGAACTATGTCATTGTGCCCTCACAACGCGCACAAATGTAATACTAGTCTTTTACGTATTTATCGATGTCTAATCTCGATAATACTCTGACTAGGGATATTTAATGATTTATCCTTCGTGGACTGATACTGTCTTATATCATTCTCCGTCCAGGAACAAATCACAAGGACCTCTCATCATTTATATATCTAGGTGATCTAATCACAAATGATAACAGTGCAATCTCCTTTGTCACATAGTTAATTTGTACAACCACACTATGATCTGTACAAATAGTGACGCTATGGGTCATAATTGTCCAACAATCTCCCACTTGGCCTATAGCCAGTCACTCGAGTGTCTTACACCCGAACTATATACAGTTGGCTCAAATTACTGAGAAATGGCTTTCGTCAACGGATTTATATGATTATCGTCTGATGCGATTTATACGATCACCACATCGTCACGATGTATGATCCTTACATATTAGATGAATATCGAAGTATTTATCTGGATTGTTGATGATACCATTAATTCTTTAGACTGTGCTCAAGCCTAGCTCAGCTGCTAACAGAATTATATCTAATCTAATTAGATTTGTTATTGACCCAGAAGGCTTCTATTGCTGCCTCAGCTGCAACAATAACCCACATTTATTGTTTATACGGTAAGAGTATCTTGCTTGGAAGGTTTCCAGCTCACTGTTTTGTTATTCAAACTTTGTAGTACCGTTTGCGACTTATAGTCGTTTTATCGGTTAGGAAATTTGCTACAGTGATCCCAGTCACTTCAAGTTCTCCTTCTCCATAGACTATGACAACATCCTTAGTTCTCTAAGATACTAACGGATGTTCTTAACATCAATCCAGTGACTATCACTTGGATTGGCCTGTTTGTGAATCCATATGCTCAAAGCGTATGAGACACCAGGTCGCGTACATTTTTCAATATACTATTCCACTGAGAGTTTTCTTGAAAGCCAAGCTTTCACCGATTATTTTTATTTTGGGAATATCATATCCAAGAAATGACATATTATCATTATTTTACAGGACATCATTTGTTGTCAGTGCGCTCCCACTAACCCTCTTATATACACAAGAATCATTTCATTTTGAATTAAATCACAAACTATTATGATTACATCAAAACGATAATTCCAAGAACCTAATGCTTGCTTCAATCCAAACATGGATCGAATAACCTGCAAACCTTGTTTGCTAGTTATGGTACGACAAAATCGACAAGATGTTATAAATATCCTCCAAAAGGTTTCTTTTTCAGGAAAGCGATTTTCCCGTTAAGCTGACATATTTCATAAATGAAACATGCAGCGTTAGCAAGCATTATCCAAATGGATTTACCATGACAAAAGGTAAAAGGTTGAATCGTATTCGACATAATGTTGATAACGATACCTTTCCGCTAAAAGCCTAGTTTTATACGTTGGTATGTTGCCATCCATGTATGTCTTCCTTGAAGACTTATAGTACCAATAGGCACAATGCCTTGCGGTATATCAACTAGTATCCAAACTTGTTGATATACATGAAATCCATTTCGGATAACATGGCACTTTGCCATAATTAGGAAGTCGATACCTTGTATCACTTCCTCATACGTAGTCAGTTGGTATACCTCAATAAGATAGACATCTTTATGAGGTGAGATCAGAAACACATACCCCAGGTTGTTTTCTGACTCTCTCCGACCTACGCGGTTATTGTGTATTCGAAGATTAATGGTCATAGTTGCATCCTTGATGAACTATATGTGTTCCATTAGGATTCGGTGCCTTGAACAGTATTACTCCTACTTTCATCGAGTTTTACTATCCTCCCACTTACCACTGCATATCGGTATTCTTCTTAGGAAAACCGCATGGTGAGCAACAATCTAATTGTTCTCTTGTAAGATGTATAAGTACTATACTTATGGTTTCCCTAGGATAACCTACTTTTGGCACTTATCCAATTTGGGTTCTAGTTTGGTATCATCCAAACTTATGCCTAGCATCCCAAATGTTCAGGAATGAGAAACCCGGTTTCTTTCCCGTTCATATCTAATATGAAATCTGTCTAGCAGATTTTAATGGAACCTTATTCAAAATAAGTTCTTGCACTGTTTAAAGCTTATCCGTTGAAGGAAATGGTAGCTCAGAGCGACTCATGATTAAACCTAATCATGTCTAACAAAATTCGGTTACTCAGTTCGGACACACCGTCTGGATGACGTGTTCCGGGATGAGTCCTCATTTGAAAGAATACTTTACTCTTTCAAGTATATTAGAAACTTATTGCTTAATATTTTCCATTACGGTCTTACCGTGACGGTTTAATACTTTACCCGATCTTTTTATCTATTTCGTGTCGAAACTTTAAAAGTTTCTGATTTGTGTTCTTCAAAAGAAACACATAACCATTAACGCGATGCCACATCCGTATAGGTCATGAAATATTCATATCCACATCTAGCCTAGCTAGACATGGGCCCACTTGCTTCACTATGAACTAGGGCTAACAGATTGGTGGCATTTACACTTTTACCAAGTAAAGGTGTTTCAGGCACTTTGCCCAATCAACTAGATTCGTAGACTTTATTTGATTGGAATCAAATTAGTCCTCGTACCCACTCTTCAAAAGGTGTGGATATACGATTCTTGTTTGATTGTGTCATAGACAACAATGCCACGATTAAGTTTCATCTGATCAAATCAGTTGAGCTATTTGTTTGTCATGTTATATGTTTGAGATTTATTTATATTCAAAATATAAATACTGTTATTCACATCTAATGTGTATATCTCAATATCATATTTATATAATAAAACACTTTAGTGTTCTAGAATATAAAGGTTCACCCGTTGCGGGTTAAACACTGATATAGAGATAATGTTTCTAGTCAAACTAGTTACATTATAACACTTTCCAAATTTAAGTACACACCCGAAGGTAGTTCCTAAACTTTCGTCCTGTTTCCAATTCGCAGATAAATCTCGATTGAAGTCAGTATCCTGTTCAAAACAGATTCTGAACATCAATATATATTTATGTACCACACTAAGTATTTAAAATCTAATTTTAATACTAATAGTGAACATAATTTGACAAACATATTTGAAGTCAGAGCCTTGCTCGTTCTTCAATTCCTTCATGTCTGACTTGTCCAAAGGTAGTCACGCTTCCGCGATCCCGTTTGCCACAATTAGACAGACATTTTGGGATATGTCCTTTATCTTCCCAGAAGACTATAATGATTTTGCCTTTGTCCGTTTCAACACTCCAGAAGCCTTTGGCCAAGCCTCGGGTTTCTAGAATATCGAAGTAAGGTGCGCCTTGCGCTACTTGTCTAATTGCAAATTTTGACTTTATCTCATTGAGAATAGTAATTAACTCTCCAAGAGTTTACTATTGCAATTTTAGTACTTCTAAAATCTAAATATAGATTTATGAAGATCCTTCAATTTCATTATCATACTTTAAGGATCTAATCCTTAGTTCTGATTCAGAAATTAAGGAGTCTACTGCGACAAGCTTAATGGATTAAGCACTAAAGTTATCATCACATAAATCTTCCAAAGATTATGCTATACTATTTGCTTAACTTCTGGCTTAGGCATAATATGTTATTTTATCAAATAAAGTAACTTATTATTTTTCCAGGACCATCCTGAAATTATTCCCAATTTTGGAAATTAAACCATTTAAATACATTTTCCTTAGGATTATGTATTAAACGTCAATCTTTCAATTTTATCTTGATTCTACTAGTCCAACTATTTAATCAACGATTAAGGTACTATTTATTATAATGATTACAATAGTCCAACTATTTAATCAACTATAATTTAATGGATTATAATCAATTATATTGATTACTATAATCCAATTATAAAATCAACTATAAATGAATAGTTTGAATATATAGTCCAAATATTTATTAAAACAACATTTAAATATTAGTCCAACTAACATTTAATATATTTGACGAATGTTATTTGTTTGAGCGCGTATGGCAAGTAATTAAATGAATATTACAAATTCAATTATTGCCTCCCACTATTTTTCGGCGAGCCTCTAACCCTCTATCGAGTACTCGGGAAACCGTGTTTCCTAGTGGGCTAGGATCCCGTTAAATATCACACAATCTTGACTTTGGCCAACAAATTGTATGATAATTAACTAGGTAGATCTCTAAGATCAATTGGATCCAATCCAATTCCTAGATCCGGTAGGGGGACGTCCAAGTCCGAAACATATATCTTATATATGCCAATACATCCAATGTATTACCTAACCTTTTTCCTCTGAATCAACTAAGCCTTGGCTTTGGCACAACAAACTTAGTGATCCCAGTTAAGCGCGACCCATTGACCATGGAAAGCTTCGTAATCAATGTCGATGGACAAGAAGTGGTCTTGACTTTGGCCAACAAACCACAACTTGGACAAGACACCAATATGGAACAAAGCCTTCGTGATTCAAACACATCCTCGACGGACAAAGGCCTTGACTTTGGCCAACAAGCCAATGCCAGTCTCGGATCTTGAGTGAGAATCACTCAATGGAAGGAAAGACGCTTAATATTTTGTGAGGGTTTTTCGAGTGCAAATTGGCAACCAATTTATTATCTTTTTTAAGGTCTCATCATCATACACCCTTAAACATGCATTCTAAACACATAATAAAGCGCATATGAAAAATAATAATGATATGCGGATGGATACTTTACACATTGATCCTAGATCAAATCTCTCTCTTTCTCTCTCCCGCTAGCACATGTATCACTTCTACCCGTTACACTACACTTCTAAAGAAACCTCATTTACATTGAGGGGAATAGGTGAGAAGAGAATACAAAGAAATGAGAGGTAATAAGGCTGGACACTCAGGTCCAATTAATAAATCAAATTTATTACAATAATTTCTAAAATTGTCTCACCCATCTAATATCCATCCGATATACATTATTCATGCATCGCAACCATGTATTCACACAAGCATGTTATCAATCAATCTAATCAAATTAATTAATCTGATAATTAGTGATCATCCAATGTTCAAACAACGATTTGATTTTGCTCGAGTCAAACTCGTTTTGCGAATAAGTACTCAAAGTATGAATTCTCGAATTAAATTAAACTACATCATTAAATCCAATTTAATATGCATTCAATTCTAATTCGCTATTTAATTCCAAATTAAATACTACACTTTATTAATGAACTCTTACGACTTAAATTCCAAATTTAATCGTTACGGGTCTCAAAGCCCGATTTACATCCAACGTCAATTTAATTAAAGTCCAATGGCTTTTAATTAATTTCTTAAGGCGTGGACTTTTGGTCAACTCGGATCAAACCGAATAACCAAAATCCAATCCGGGAGTTACCCCATAAGCCCAGAAATCAATTTAGGCCCATTAGGCCCAATTAAACTTTAAAGGTTTAATAAGTCGCATTTGGGCTTTATGGAGGCGGTTTTGGGCCCAATTGGATCTAATCCATTTGGCCTAACCCAACTTTGTACAACAAAGCCCAATAAGCCCATTTACAACATTAAAGCCCAAATCCAATTTTAAGGCCCAATTATTTAAATACAAAAAATCCAATTTCACATTTAATTAACCTAAAGTGTATATCATGATTAATCACCCAAATTAACATTTCTAAAACATCAATTTATACAATTAATCATGCTCATTTTCATCATCACATGTCCAACACATTTTGATTAAAATCAAACCCATTTTACATGCTACATGTCTCGGCCAAGGGAGGGGATTTGTGTCCGATTCGAATTCAATCCAATTAATTCCACAATCGACATTAAATCACATTCCCGAATGATTCTAACTCATCCAATGAATCAAAAAATCCAAGACTAAAATAGGGCTAAGGCATTCGGCCAACATAGAAAATTTGGGGAAATTTGTTCCAAACACAATTTCAACAAATTGATCCAATCAATTCTCAATTAAAATACATTTAAACATATTCATTCATCCAATTTCATAAATCATGATCAAACATATTTTACCCAAATTTTAACCCTAAGTTAATTTCATGCTTAAACCTTGCTCTAGATGCCATTGTTGGTTTCTATTAAGGTCCCAAGATCAATAATAAGCATGAAAACATGTGTGAATAACAATCGAGAAGTTGCGGAATACTTACATCGATCGGTTAAGCAACGCGCAAGGCAACAAAATTTTTTTTCTGCCTTCCTTCACTGCTCGGCAGTGTGCAGTTCACAGCCCTTTATTTTCTGTTTTTGAGCTCCTCGAACAAGCTCCAAGCTTCGTCAAACGATTCCCAGCTCATGGGTAGACTTCCCTATCACCTTGGCATGTCTCTCGGAGTGCTAGCTCTTGTGATTTTTGCCATAAAAATCACACACTCAACTTCCCAAACTCACGTCATTAGACAGAAACCAGTGAGCTTATTTTGCCTCCATGGGCGTGTGAGAGAGGAGAGAAAAGAGAGAGAAGAAGTTTTGTGTGTTGTATTTCAAAATGTGTATCTTATACCAAAAATAATTAAAAGTCAAATACCTATATCAAATAAAGGTAAATAGCCTTTTAATTAATACAACAACTCACATCAACCATCACACTTGAGTGTCAAACACTCAAACATCAACTCACATCAAGTCACATCAATCAATTAATCAATGGTCACATCACTCAAAGTGACATGATTTGATGCTTGATGTGACTAGCGATTTGACGCTTGATTTGACTTGCGTGCCGCACTCGAATTCGAAATGCGAATGCGCTCGCAAATAATCTCGGGCTTGGGTTCGCTAATTCCAAATTAACGAATTTTCTGTTGCGTCGTAATTAAATGATTACGCCTAGCGAAGTAACTTTTCACGTCGCTAACGAATTAATTCTAAATTAATTCGTTCGCCCGAATTAAAATCTAATTTTAATTCCGCGTCGAAATCCAATTTCGTTTAATATATCAAATATATTAATTTATCGATTAATTCCAAATTAATCGTTATCTCTCTTTAATTGATATTTTATCCCAGATAAAATATCTCCGCTATTAATCCCAGATTAATTTTCTCTCTCATCTAATTAATCCCAGATTAATTTAGAGTGCGAGTCATACGTCATCGGTGAATCTTTGGGAAGCGACCCATGAGATCCCCAGATATGTTGGCAGTAAATTCGGTCGTCAGACTATCTGAACACGTAAGTACCTCGTACTACGTTTTACCGATTTACAAGACAACGTTGGCCTCTAGCAAAGCGCCATGCCTACCCAATTCTCCGGAAATATACTTACAGGAATAAAAGATCTATATCAGGCGTAGTATACGTAGTATACCGTATTTCTGTCCAGTATCGGATGATCACGTGCTAGACCTGGGGCTGGAATTGTGTATGCCCCGTACGAAGCACATGTCGGATGTCTGGTGACTAGTCTATATAATCGGATAAACCTGACCTTGTCATTTTATCCCGATAGCTGCAGCATTTAAGAGAACCAGTCTCGTATCCTACGTGACCATCATCTCCATATGACTGGAGTGACACTTCCGTCTTGACATCACACCCAACACACTACGATTCTCAATATACCCAGCAATGGCGTACACAGAACCGGTTAAAGCCCTGGACGACCTCAACCAAAGTATATTGATTGTCGTAAGTATTAGCGGTGCAAGTCTCAGGTTAAGACCAAATACACCTACCCTGATTTCGGACTTCCATAGACACATAGTCATACTACCAATGGAATTCCGAGGGGGTCTATCCCGAGCGAAGCTGTTTCCCGTACCATCGGTAAAACACAACCTCCTATTACACTTTCATGAGTATCCTATACCCAAATATATGAGAACTATGTCATTGTGCCCTCACAACGCGCACAAGTGTAATACTAGTCTTTTACGTATTTATCGATGTCCAATCTCGATAATACTCTGACTAGGGATATTTAATGATTTATCCTTCGTGGACTGATACTGTCTCATATCATTCTCCGTCCAGGAACAAATCACAAGGACCTCTCATCATTTATATATCTATGTGATCTAATCACAAATGATAAGAATGCAATCTCCTTTGTCACATAGTTAATTTGTACAACAACACTATGATCTGTACAAATAGTGACGCTATGGGTCATAATTGTCCAACAACCTTGACTGCTGATGTGGCTAATATGGTTGTGCCCTGTGCTGGGGGAAACTCTGAGAATGAGAAGTGTGAAGACCCTCCGACTAGATTGAATGATGATATTCCAGGTTTTGATGATGATATGGCCGAATATGCTGCCGGGAAAGTGGCAGAGTCTCAAGATGAACTGGAGAGACTCCGAGATCAGGTAGAATCGGTTACCCGTAAAATGAGGGGTAAACATGAAGACTTGCTAGATTATGAAGCAATGAATTTTGAAGAACATCTGCCAGCTCAGTTCAAGATGCCGGATATAGCCAAGTTTAACGGGAATGAGAATCTGAGGGTCCATCTCCGTCAGTATGTTTCAGTTATGAGTTCAGTGGGTTTATCCAAGTGTCAAGTGCAGAATATGTTTGGGATGTCACTCGAGGGGGCACCCGTAGTGTGGTACCATAGCCTTGAAAGAAAGGTTAAGGAAGATTGGAGGGAATTGGCAGACGCCTTTCTGAAACAGTATGTTACAAACTTGGAGATTGACTTGTCGCTCCGTGACTTTGAGAATACCAAGCAGAAGCCGGAGGAAAGTTTCAAAGAGTATGTAGATCGCTGGAGGAGCCAGCTTCTGAAAATGCAGACTCGTCCTCCGGAGAAGGACCAGATCAAAATGATCATCAAGGGCACCAAGCCCTTTTTTTTTGGTAAGCTGAGGAGGATGACTTCAGTGATTGCTGATTTTTGATAGTTGATGGAGACTGTCATGGATATCGAGGAGGAGGAAGCCGAGAATCGAAGTTTTATGGCCAAAATAGAAGGACTTTCGGGGGGCCCTCTGAGACCAAGCCCACTACTGCTGAGGTTGCTACTGTTAGAAACAGGCGATTCTCCGATCTTTGTAGACCTTTGTCAAATGTGTTTGAAAAGTTGAAGATAAAAGGACTTCTAAAACCTTTGGAACCTAGGCCATTCCCAAATCTTGTGCCACCGCACATGAACCTAAACCAGTATTGTTACTTCCATCAAGAAAATGGCCATGACACCGACAACTGTACCCGCCTTAGGCATGAGGTCCAAAACCTCATTGACTCCCATAAAATACCCAATCCAGAAAAAGAACAACCTAACACATACAGAAATCCCTTGCCTAATTACCACTCCATTCCACCACCCACCTACATGATCAACTTCGGCCTACCCGAAACCTTTGTCCTCCAAACTCTCAACCACCAGGCTTCTTTCATTGAGATAAAGGATAACAGTAGTAAAGAACCATAGGTCAAGGAAGAAGGCAATGCTACGAATGATGAAGCCGTTCTCCCTAGCTTATTTGATCCTACATTTTTAATAAAGACATTGATTTTGTCTACTTATTCGAACCTTTCTTAATGATAATAAAGGTGTTCATTTCGTTTACTTGTCTGAGTCTCGTCTTTTCAACATGTAACATGAGTATATTTGAAAAAAGCATTCAACTCTGGCACTATGATACTCAGCGATGTTTAGAACACAGGGAGTCCTCAGAAGAAGCAAGCAAAAAGGCAGGATAGCCATTTAGAAATTGGAAAATGGGGCAGTAAGACTGTCAGACTTGGAAGGAAATGAGTTCACTGAGCCAATCAATGTGGATAGATTGAAACAGTACTTTCTATAAGGAAGAGAAGAATGGTCAGCAAGGGAATTGGCGGAAGACCTAACCCAACGGGATGGGAAACTCATTCACGCATGCATGCATACACGTAACATATTTTGCATTCCTTTTTGTGTTTTGTGTTTGTTTTGTATTCACAGGTTTTGAAGAAGAAAGAGAGAAAGCGGCAAATGAAAGCCAATCAGAGGCATCAATATGACATCAGTAGTTTGTGGATGAGTCCCAGGGTTGAGGCCCATATTGTTGAACAGTTATAACCCATAGCGTCACTATTTGTACAGATCATGGTGTTGTTGTACAAATTAACTATGTGACAAGGAGATTGCGCTCTTATCATTTGTGATTAGATCACCTAGATGTATAAATGATAGGAGGTCCCTATGATTAGTTCCTGGATTGAGATAATATAAGACAGTATCAGTCCTCGAAAGATTAATCATTAAATATCCCTAGTCGTAGTATTATCGAGACTGGACATCGATAATGCGGAATAGACTAGTATTGTACTTGTGCGCGTTGTGGGAGCACAACAGCATAGTTCTCATATATTTAAGTATTGGATACTTATGCAAGTGTGATAGGAGGTTGTGTTTACCGATGGTGCGGAAACACCTTCGCTCTGGATAGACCCCTCAGAATTCCATTGGTAGTATGACTATGTGTCTATGGAAGTCCGATATCAGGGTAGGTGTATTTGGTCTTAACCTGAGACTTGCACCGCTAATACTTACGACAATCAATATACTTTGGTTGAGGTCGTCCAGAGCTTTAACCGGTTCTGTGTACGCCATTGCTGGGTATATGGAGAATCGTAGTGTGTTGGGTGTGATGTCAAGACGGAAGTATCACTCCAGTCATAGTGGAGATGATGTCACGTAGGATACGGTACTAGTGCTCTTAAGTACTGCAGTCATCAGGATATTATGACTATGTCATGTATGTCCGATTATAGAGACTAGTTACCAGACATTCGACATGTGCTTCGTACGGGGCAGACACATTACAGGCCCAGGCCTAGCATGTGACATCCGATACTGGATCGCTATACGCAATACTACGTATACTACGCCTGACATAGATTATATATTCCAGTAAGAATATTTCTGGAGAATTGAGTAGGCACGGTGCTTTGCTAGAAGCCAACCATGTCTTGTAAATCGGTAAGAACGTGGTACGAGGTACGCACATATTCGGATAATCCAATGACTGTATTTACTGCCAACATATCCAGGGATCTCTTGGGTCGCTTCCCAAAGATTCACCGATGACAATTGATTTAAATTAGAATTAATCTGGGATAATTAAGAGAGATAATTAATCTGGGATTAATTAAGAGAGAGAATAATCTGGGATTAATTAAGATGGAGAAAATTAATCTGGGATAATTGAGGTATTATTTAATCTGGGATTAAATGTGTTCAGAAGAGAGAGAACGCGATTAATTTGGAATTAATCGGTAAAATAAATTTAATAGTTAAATTTGATTTTTCTATTTAATTTATTCTTATTGGCTAAAATTAATATATCAGATATATTAATATGAATTGGATTTCGTTACGAAATTAAAGTCGGACTTTAATACGAACGAACGAATTAATTTAGAATTAATTCATAAACGACGTTCGTAATATATTTGCGAGGCATCGTCATTTAATTATTTAGCGACGAAATTTAGTTTAATCGGATTAAACGGAACCGCGCCGCGGCAAATGTTTGTAGAGACATTTTTGAGTTTTGAATTCAAAATAGTGGGGCCCACTTCACACATGTCACACATGTGAAGTGGTGGTTGGAAAGTGGTTGGCATTTATGCCAAAACCACTTACTTTCCAACCACTTGGTTTAGGTGAAACCAAATTACCCCAACTACATGGTTTTGGTGAAAAGGGTAAAAACCCTTAAACAAAACCCAAGCCCTCTCTCTTCATACTTGGGTAACACATCTATTGGAAAATGCAAAACCATAATTTATCCTTGCTAGGGGCGTGAGCCTCCTCCTCATTCTCTTTGATTTTGTGGTAAAATCAACAAAGCTAACACTTGGAGAAATCAACTAAGGTGATAGGGAAACTACTTCAAGAGTTGGAATCATCACTTAAAGCTTGGATCTTGGAGATCTCTTCTCAAAATTTTAAAGCTCAAATCCGTTCATTGTAAGTATATTCCGCAACTTATTTTGAATTTATGAACACATTTACATGCTTATTAGATCCTTGACATGTTCTAGGAACACTAACAACGGTATCAAGAGCCAATATTAAGCATGAAAATTTTAGGGTTCATGAGACTAAAATTTGGGGCTTTTATGTTTTGAGCATGATTCTTTCAAATTGATGCTTTGAGCATGCTTAGAATATGTTAAGTTAGAGTTGTGCATGATTACATTTGAAATAAATTGATTGAATCAAAAATTAAAAATTTATTAGCTTGGCCGAAATATACACTGTCTTGGACTGCAGTTTTTTTGATTTTTGTAACATGAAATGATGTGTTTAAATGCATGTTTAAATGTTGATTGTTGGTTTGATTGGATTAGAATCAAAGTCAATAAAGTTTATGTTAAAATCAAAGAGCATGTTGAGCATGAAATGATGAATTTTGGATTCAATTTGTGTTGAGCATGAATTGATGGATTAAGCATGATTAATTAAATTAATTGGTATTTTGGAAATATTGAGTTTAATTAATTAATCATGGCTAATACACTTTAATTAAAATAATTGTGATATTTTGAATATTATAATTATGTTAATAAGCCTTTAATTATGAATTGGGTTAAAAGTGTGTATTTGGGCTTAATGGGCTTGGTTTGACAAAGTTTGGTTTTGGACTTTTGGATTGGATCCAATTGGTCCCAAAACCAATTCCATAAGGTCCAAATACATCACTTGGCCCTTTAAAGAATTTAATTGGGCCTAATGGGCCTAAATTAATTTGTAGGCAATAGGGTGATTCCTATTGGGCCTTGACATTTTGGGTTTGACCCATTATGGCCAAAGCCCATGCCTTAAGAATTAATTAAAAGCCCATTGGACCTTAATTAAAATGACATTGGATGTTATTGGGCCTTTGAGACCCATTAAGATTGGATTTGGAATTCAAGTCTTTAAGGCAAATAAATAAGTGTAAATATTTAATTTGGAATTAAATTGGAATTAGTATTGAATACAAATAAATTGGATTTAAAGTTGTAGTTCAATATAATTCAAGAATACTTACTTTGAGTATTTATTCTTAAACGAGTTTGACTCGCGCAAATCAAATCGTTGTTTGAACATTGGATGATCATTAATTCAAATATTAATTAATTGGATTAGATTGATTGAATAACATGATTTGTATGAATACATGAATGTGTTGTATGAATAATGTATATCAGATGGATATTAGAAGGGCAATGGCAGTTTTGGAAATTGTTGTAATAAGTTTAGAATTTATTAAATTGGACCTACGTGTCCAGTCTTTATCTCCTCTCTCATTGTATTTCTCTTCTCACCTATTCCCCTCAATATAAATGAGGTTTCTTTATTGTATTTTGTAATTGGGTAGAATTAGAATAGTTCTAGCCGGGGAGAGGAAATGGAGTGATTTGTTCTAGGAACAATTTGTGAGATATCCATCCGCATATCATTATTAATTTATTTATTTATACGCGTTTTATTATGTGTTTAGAATGCATGTTTAAGGGTGTATGATGATGAGACCTAATAAAAGATAATAAATTGGTTTCCAATTTGCACGCGAAAAACCCTCAAACAATATTAAGTGTTTTTCCTTCCGTTGAGTGATTCTTACTCAAGATCCAAAGTTGGCATTGGTTTGTTGGCCAAAGTCAAGACCTTTGTCAATTGCGGATGTGTTTGAATCATGAGAGTTTTGTTCTATATCGGTGTCTTGTCCAAGTTGTGATTTGTTGGCCAAAGTCAAGATCACTTCTTGTCCATCGACATTGATTACGAAGCTTTCCATGTCAATGGGTTCCGCTTAACTGGGATCATTAAGTTTGTTGTGCCAAAGCCAAGACTTAGTTGATTCAGAGGAGAAAGGTTAGGAAAATATATTGGATATATTGGCATATATATTGTATATATGTTTCGGACTTGGATGTCCACCTACCGGATCTAGGAATTGGATGAGATCCAATTGATCTTAGAGATCTACCGAGTTAAATATCATACAATTTGTTGGCCAAAGTCAAGATTGTGTGTTATTTAACGGGATCCTAGTCCACTAGGAAACAATGTTTCCCGAGTACTCAACAGAGGGTTAGAGGCTCGCCGAAAAATAGTGGGAGGCAAGTATTAGATTTGCAATATTCGTTTAGTTACTTGCCATACGCGCTCAATCAAATATTATTCGTCAAATAAATTAAATGTTAGTTGGACTAATATTTAATAGTTGTTTTAATTAACAGTTGTACTGTATTCAAACTACTTCATTTATAATGATTATATAATTGGATTATAGTAATCAATATATTTGGATTTTACCGATAATTTATAATGATTATATAATTGGATTATAGTAATCAATATATTTGGATTTTACCGATCATTTATAATGATTATATAATTGGATTATAGTAATCAATATATATTTGATTTTAACCAATAAAATTGTAATAAGTTATATAGTTAGACTATAGTAATCATTACATTAGATTGTACCTGAAATCGTTGATTAAATAGTTGGACTATTAGAATCAAGATTAAATTGAAAGATTAATGTTTAAAACATTATCCTAGGGAAAATGTGTTCAAACGACTTAAATTTTCAAATTGGGAATAAATTTCAGGATAGTCCTGAAACTAAGAAGTTACTTTATTTGATAGAATAACATCTTAGGCCTAAGCCCGAAGTTAAGCAAATAGTAGAGCATGATCTTTGGAAGATTCATGTGATGATAACTTTAATGTTTAATCCATTATGCTTGCCATAAAGACTCCTTAATTTCCTAATCAGAACTAAGGATTAGATCCTTAAAGTATGATGAAGAAATTGAAGGATCTTCATAGATCTATTCTTAGATCTTAGAAGTATTAAATTGCAATTAATAACTCTTGGAGAGTTCATGGCCATTCTCAATGAGACAAAGCCAAAGTTTGCAATAAGGCAAGTAACACAAGGCGCATCTTACTTCAATATTCTAGAAGGCCAAGGCTTGGCCAAAGACTTCTGGAATGTGAAAAGGGCAAAGGCAAAATCATTATAATCTTCTAGGAAGATAAAGGACATATCCCAAGATGTCTACCTAAATTGTGGCAAACGGGGTCATTAAAGCATGACTGCCGTATGGACAAAGCAGACATGAAGGAATTGAAGACGAGCAAGGCTCTGACTTCAAATATGTTTGTCATAAATATGTTCACTACTAGTATTAAAATTGGATTTTAAATATTTAGTGTGATACATAAATATGCATTGATGTGCAGAATCTGCTGTGAGCAGGATACTGACTTTAGATGAGATTAATCTGTGAATCGGAAACAGGACGACAGTCGCTGTTTCAACCGTAGATACCTAAGTTTAGGAACTACCATTTGGGTGTGTACTTAAATTAGGAAACTGTTATAATATAACTAGTTTGACTAGAAACATTATCTCTATATCAAGTATAACTCGTTGTGAGTATACCTTTATATTCTATAACACTAAAGTGTTTTATTTTATAAAGATGATATTGAGATAAACACATTAGATGTGAATAACAATATTTATATTTTGAATATAAATAAATCTCAAACATATAATATGACAAACAAATAGCTCAAACTGATTTGATCAGATGAGACTTATTTGTGGCAGTGTTGTCTGGGACACAATTAAACAAGACTCGTATATCCACACTTTTGAAGAGTGGATACTAGGACGGATTTGATTCCACTCAAATAAAGTCTATGAATCTAGTTTATTAGGTAAAGTACCTAAAATACCTTTTACTTGGTGAAAGTGCAAGAACCACCGATCTGTTAGCCCTATTCATAGTGAAACAAGTGGGCCCATGTCTAGCTAGGCTAGAGGTGGATATGAATGTTTCGTGACCTTACGGATGTGGCATCGCGTTATGGTTATATGTTTCTTTTGAAACACAAATCAGAAACTTTTAGAGTTTCGACACGAAATAGACGAACAGATCGGCTAAAGTATTAAAACATCACGGTTTGACCATGATGAAAATACTTAAGTAGTAAGTTTCTCATATACTTGAAAGAGTATAGTATTCTTTCAATGAGGACTCCTCCCGGAACACGTCAGTTTGACGGTGTGTCCGAATGGAGAAACCGACTTTTGTTGGACATGATAAGGTTAATCATGAGTCGCTCTGAGCTACCATTTTCTTTCAAAATGGATAAGCATTAACAGTGCAATACTTATTTTGAATAAGGTTCCAGAAAAAATCTGTTTGACATATTTCATATTAGATATAAACAGGAAAGAAACTGGGCTTTCTCACTCCTGATGATTTGGGAATGCTAGGCATACGTTTGGATGATACCAAACTAGATTAGTTCCTAGATTGTGATTAGATCACCTAGATGTATAAATGATAGGAGGTCCCTATGATTGGTTCCTAGATTGAGATGATATGAGACAGTATCAGTCCTCGAAGGATTAATCATTAAATATCCCTAGTCGTAGTATTATCGAGACTGGACATCGATAATGCGGAATAGACTAGTATTGCACTTGTGCGCGTTGTGGGAGCACAACGGCATAGTTCTCATATATTTAAGTATTGGATACTTATGTAAGTGTGATAGGAGGTTGTGTTTACCGTTGGTGTGGAAACAGCTTCGCTATGGATAGACCCCTCGGAATTCCATTGGTAGTATGACTATGTGTCTATGGAAGTCCAAAATCAGGGTAGATGTATTTGGTCTTAACCTGAGACTTGCACCGCTAATACTTACGACAATCAATATACTTTGGTTGAGGTCGTCCAGGGCTTTAACCGGTTCTGTGTACGCCATTGCTGGGTATATGGAGAATCGTAGTGTGTTGGGTGTGATGTCAAGACGGAAGTGTCACTCCAGTCATATGGAGATGATGGTCACGTAGGATACGAGACTGGTTCTCTTAAATGATGCAGCGATCGGGATAAAATGACAAGGTCAGGTTTATCCGATTATATAGACTAGTCACCAGACATCCGACATGTGCTTCGTACGGGGCAGACACATTACAGGCCCAAGCCTAGCACGTGACATCCGATACTGGATCGCTATACGCAATACTACGTATACTACGCCTGACATAGATTATATATTCCAGTAAGAATATTTCTGGAGAATTGGGTAGGCACGGTGCTTTGCTAGAAGCCAACCATGTCTTGTAAATCGGTAAGCATGTGGTACGAGGTACGCACGTATTCGGATAATCCGATGATCGTATTTACTGCCAACATATCCAGGGATCTCTTGGGTCGCTTCCCAAAGATTCACTGATGACAGTTGATTTAAATTAGAATTAATCTGGGATTAATTAAGAGAGAGAATTAATCTGGGATTAATTAAGATGGAGAAAATTAATTTGGGATTAATTGAGGTATTATTTAATATGGGATTAAATGTGTTCAGAAGAGAGAGAACGCGATTAATTTGGAATTAATCGGTAAAATAAATTTAATAGTTAAATTTGATTTTTCTATTTAATTTATTCTTATGGGCTAAAATTAATATATCAGATATATTAATATGAATTGGATTTCGTTACGAAATTAAAGTCGGACTTTAATACGAACGAACGAATTAATTTAGAATTAATTCATAAACGACGTTCGTAATATATTTGCGAGGCATCATCATTTAATTAAATTAGATTTAATTATTTAGCGACGAAAGTTAGTTTAATCGAATTAAACGGAACCGCGCCGCGGCAAATATTTGTAGAGACATTTTTGAGTTTTGAATTCAAAATGGTGGGGCCCACTTCACACATGTCACACATGTGAAGTGGTGGTTGGAAAGTGGTTGGCATTTATGCCAAAACCACTTACTTTCCAACCACTTGGTTTAGGTGAAACCAAATTACCCCAACTACATGGTTTTGGTGAAAAGGGTAAAAACCCTTAAACAAAACCCAAGCCCTCTCTCTTCACACTTGGGTAACACATCTTTTGGAAAATGCAAAACCCTAATTTATCCTTGCTAGGGGCGTGAGCTTCCTCCTCATTGTCTTTGATTTTGTGGCAAAATCAACGAAGTTAGCACTTGGAGAAATCAACTAAGGTGATAGGGAAACTACTTCAAGAGTTGGAATCATCACTTAAAGCTTGGATCTTGGAGATCTCTTCTCAAAATTTTAAAGCTCAAATCCGTTCATTGTAAGTATATTCCGCAACTTATTTTGAATTTATGAACACCTTTACATGCTTATCAGTATCAGTCTAGGGGCGAGGCCCACCTAAGTACCAGTTTGGGGGCGAGGCCCCATATCAGTATCATTTTTGGGGCGAGGCCCCATATCAGTATCATTTTTGGGGCGAGGCCCACATCAGTTTGAGGGCAAGACCCACATCAGCATCAATCTGGGGGCGAGGCCCACGTCAGTATCAGTATGGGGTTGAGGCCCATATCAGTATCAGTCTGGGGGCGAGGCCCACCTCAGTACCAGTTTTGGGGCGAGGCCCCACATCAGTATCAGTTTTGGGGCGAGGCCCACATCAGTTTGAGGTCGAAGACCCACTATCTTGAAACAGTTTGGGAACAAGGCCCAGGGAATAAAGCCCGCATTCAGTACAGTTCGGGAATAAAACCCACATTCAGTACAGTTCGGGAATAAAGCCAACATTCAACACAGTTCGGGAATAAGGCCCACAGTTAACATAATTCGGGAACAAGGCCCAGGGAATAAAGCCCATATTCAGTACAGTTCGGGAATAAGGCCCACAGTCAACATAATTCGGGAACAAGGCCTAGAGAATAAAGCCTTCATTCAGTACAGTTCGGGAATAAAGCCTAGGGGAAACAACCCTATCTTGACACAGTTCAGGAGCAAAGGCCAGGGGAATAAAGCCCACTTTCAAAACAGTTCGGGAATAAAGCCTAGGGGAATAAAGCCCTATCTTGACACAATTCGGGAGCAAAGCCCAGGGGAATAAAGCCCACTTTCAAAACAGTTCGGGAATAAAGCCTATGGGAATAAAGCCCTATCTTGACTCAGTTCGGGAGCAAAGCCCAGGGGAATAAAGCCCACTTTCAAAACAGTTCGGGAACAAAGCCCAGAGGAGTAAAGCCATATCTTGACACAGTTCGGGAATAAAGCTCAAGGGAATAAAACCCTTTCTCAGCACAGTTCGGGAACAAAGCCCATATTCAATACAATTTGGGAACAAAGTCCAAAGGTCAAAGCATCTCAGGATAACAAGTAAGTTAAGCAACAGCTGGCGAGCCAGGTAAGTAAAAAAATGCATGCATAACTTTGATAGGATTGTCATTGTCACATACTGCACAAGTCCCATCAAAGTGGGGGTGACTGTAGGCACTGTATTTTTACATATAAGTCCCTATGATGAGTCTCATTTGGAGACACTACCTTTTAAGTCGAGGAAGTCGCGGGAAATGGACGTCGGAAGGGAATCAGTATTTTTGTTAGATTTTATTCACTTGTTTAGCTTCGGGCTCACTTGTTGGACCTCCGTTTTAAAGCACCTTTAGCCCAAAAACCTCACAAACCATTTAACATTGGCCCAAAACCCTTGAAATACACATCAAGCCCACACACCCACCTAGCCCACAAAGCCTAGCCCATACATCCAAGCCCATGAAACATATCCAAAAATAATTAAAATGCATATTTAACACATGGGAAAATCAAAACAAATTAAATAAAATCTAAATAATTGCCTACCTAATTAACATAAATCAAATATATGATATTCCTAACAAAACAAATCTCATGCCTAAACAAAACAAATTAAATATATCATATTTCTAATCTAGCCAAGACATGTCCCTCAATCAAATATTAGACTTTCCTTGTAAGACACTAATTGATTCCTTCCTTTTCAAACAAGGAGAAGCCCTAGCCTTTGTCTATAAAAGAAACCAAATTCCAACACTTCCCCCTCTCAGATTCACGCATACACAAAAAAGAAAAGCCCTAGCATTCATGCCAACCACAAGTAAGAAGCAACAAAGAAAATTCCTTCTTCTCTCTTCACATTGCCGAGAACATCACCCCAAATTCCCCCCCCCCCCCCATTTCCGTAAAACCACAACCCAAAACACCATCTCCATTGCCGCACAAACCACCATTGAAACACTCCCCCATACAGCCCCATGATCACTGAAAATCACCCTAAAACAGTAGCTAAAATTACCAAAAATAGTAACAAGAACTGCACTCTAAGACCCCTAAAAGAAACCGCAAAATAGCAGCAGCCCATAACCCTTTAAAAACCGCAAAAACAGCCTCTGATACAGCAAAAATAGTGACAAAAAAATAGCAGCAAAACGGAGTCAAAACAGTAGCCCGAACAACAAAACAACGAGGAAAGACGCAAACCAGTGAACCAGAAAAGTTACGGAGCTTTAGCCCTTCCGATCACCGTGTAACGCGAGTCCGAGAGTCGACGTAAAAGGTTAGACCTGAGGGAACTTTTTACATCCATTTTCATTCGTATTTTTATTGTTTATTATTTGCATGAGTATTGTGGAATGATGTGTGTTGTGGCCCTTGAATAAAATGGAAAATGTGTCGCCTCTTGTGGTATATAGGATGGAAACCCATACGTAAACTCCGTAGCCGAATCCGAATGGACGGTAGTATGTTCTATACTTGGGATACAACTCCATGTACCACTCGAGCAAATGGCACATATTTCGATTTATTTTGTCTTGTTTGTTTATTATCAGTTATTTTATTTCTACATGTTATTTGTTTGTGTAATAATGAGATAAAGCGCATGGGCTTAGTAAGTTGGATTAAAGGTCCTCCATTTCGAGGGGTTAAAATCCTTTACCACGATGCTTTGCCGCGCGCCGGATGATGTATATTTGGTTGAATGTAAGATGTGTTTAATCGGGTATACGAAGTCCGATATTGTTGTCTTTATTTTTATATGCATTATGTTATTAGCGCATGGGCTTAGTAAGTTGGATTAAAGGTCCTCCATGTCGAGGGGTTAAAATCCTTTACCACGATGCTTCGCCGCGCCGGATGATGTATATTCGGTCGAATGTAAGATGTGTTCAATCGGGTATACGAAGTCTGATATTGTTGTCTTTATTTTTATATGCATTATATTATAAGCGCATCGGCTTAGTAAGTTGGATTAAAGGTCCTACATGTCGAGGGGTTAAAATCCTTTACCACGATGCTTCGCCGCGCCGGATGATGTATATTCGGTCGAATGTAAGATGTATTCAATCGGGTATACGAAGTCCGATATTGTTGTCTTTACTCTTATATGCATTATGATGTGATGCGCATGGGCTTAGTAAGTTGGATTAAAGGTCCTTCATGTCAAGGGGTTAAAATCCTTGACCACGATACTTCGCCGCACCTTTTATTTTGTATTTGTTTTTCTTTATATGTCATCTTCTTGCATAATCATGCATCATATTGCATCGCACATGGGCAAATCAAGTTGGATTAAAGGCCCTCTATTTGGAGGGATAAGAAGCCTAAGGGCCACCTTTGCCACAACGATTTGCCGCGCCTTTTAGCCCGTTATTATTTATTAGGTGTCATCTATTCATCCGTTCACGTATGTGTCATGTTGTTTACTGTATTTTGGAGGTCGCTGCCGTAACCCCGTTCGAAAGCGTTTCAGAACGCCACACGAACGCATATTTTCTGTCTCAGTTCGTTCGAACGCGTTTACGAACGCTTCTCGAACGCGAACCTTCTGTTTACCGTTCGAACGCGGATACGAATGCCCACGGTAAACAGGCCCTCTTTCATCACATCTCATGCATGGTTACTCATTTTGTCATTTGCCTTTTTGATTGTTCATGTTCTCGCATTTAGCCATTTATTGTGTGCACAAAATTACATGTTCGTTTCCATGATGCATGTTTACACGGTAGTCATCTACTTATGCTTTCGCATTCATCCGTTCAACACGTTCATGAAGTTATATGCTCGTCGTTATTACGATTTGCTTTCATGCGTGATTGTACAATTATTATCTACTGGCATGCCTATGATGGAATGAAATGTGCTTATGACATTGTATGCTAGCCATATTTATCTTTATGTATGCAAATTCGGACATAGATTATATGCAAATAGGTTGTATGCAAATTTGAAAATGTGTTACATGTGAACTTAGATGAACTCTTGATTTATGCATGCGAACTTAGGAGTAAATTATCCTTGGAAATATATATTGCTTAGGCTTGGTTAGATTATTGCACAAATCATTTCATTACAAGTGGCATAAGTAATGGACCATTCCGAACCCAACGGTTTGAGGCCTTCCCTTGCGAGGGGTGAGTGCGGCCTTAAATCATTTTCCCGGTTCACACCGGGTGGCAACTCCATTATTCTCCGGTTTAGTCCCCCGCGGGCCACTCCGTACTCCCAACCGGGCCGCGAGCCCGGAACAGCATGTGTCGCTCAGTTTCTGTGTCCCACAACGGGTTGATCCACTCAGAGACTTCAGAGGTTCCGAAGAAGGTCGTTTGGTACGGGCTCACGGAGTTCTTGGGTTATTATAGTTTAGAGGTATTAGAGTCGGCAGAGTTGATGCCATCGGTCTTACATACCAATCACTGTAATTTTTCTCATTATAGTGGATTTTTGCTGGTTAGCCTAAATATCTAGAGTGATTTTTTACTCGCATTAGTTTTCTTTAATTCGTTAACAAAAATTATTGTGTTTGATTTATTTCACTGTATTTATTTTATTTGTGTTGATTCATAATTGTTAGACCACTACAAGAATTATGGCTTTTAGCGTCCAATAATTTAGCGTCGAAATAATTTTCGACGCTAAAAATCACTTTTAGCGTCGTAAATAATATTCGACGCCAAATATCAAGATTTTAGCGACGAAACCAATATTCGACGCCAAATATTCAACTTTTTTCGTCGAAAAAAGTATCGACGCTAAAAGTACACTTATAGCGTCAAAACATATTCGACGCTAACTTATTTTACTATTCCAATAATTTTTGGCGCTAAATGTTATACTTTTAGCGTCACATATATTTGTCGACGCCAAAAACTATACATTTAGCGTCGACTAAGTAGCGTCGCTAAAGGTTTAGGAAGATTCCACCGACAATCCTCTGATCTTTAGCGTCTAAATTTATGTCGACGCTAAAAATTGGACATTTAGCGTCGAAATAGTTTATTCGACGCGAAAAATAACAACAATTAGCGTCGAAAAAATAAATTCGACGCTAAATATAGATTAAAATGCAGAATGCCACCAACCCTTCTCCCCCTCTGTTTTTTCTCCCATTCTCTTCATTTTCATCCTCTGAAATCTCAGAATCTGTCCTCTGCAACCTCACAACTCTCCTACAAATTTTCAATAAAATTGTAATCAATTTTCCATAAGGTAAGTCTTCTTTTATATTTCTTTATTATTTTTCAATTTTTATGATTATGTTTATTATATACTTTTTGTTAATGATTTATGGTTCATATATGTAGATTAAGTTAATTAATTAACTAAATAGAATTTTTCTGTAAACTATTTACTTTATCAACTAAATATATATGTATATGCTTAAATAAATAATTAATGAATTAGTAATGTTGATGAATGTAATATGATATTTAATAATTATATTATTATATTTAGGTATTTCGCTTAAATGGATAGAAATTGGATGAGCTCGCTGGATAGATTGAGTGTTGAATATCGTAATGGAGTGTATGAGTTTATGGAAGTCGCAAAGCAACACATTGATGCAGAAGGTCGTGTTCGGTGTCCATGTGCAAATTGTTTGAATAGGAAAAGGAAACGGTTAGATGAAGTTCATAATCATTTATACATGCCAGGAATATCACCAACTTACCGTACGTGGATTTATCACGGTGAGCAGTATAATTCTCAGTCACGGTTTATTGATTCCGGTGAAGGGAGCAGTAGTTACAATCAACCTGTAAACGATGAGATAACCGATGCTTTGCATGACTTACAAGGTCCACAACTTGGTCATAGTGTCAGTGGTGACATGCCAGTGTTAAGTGGAAATGATCAAAATTTATTTAGTGAACTACTTGATGAGGCAAAAAAAATTCCATTTGAAGGTGCTGGAATGTCGATCTTGAATTTCGTTGTGAAATTATTACACATTAAAGTGATCAACAGAATGACCAACAAAAGTATTGATATGATGCTAGAGTTACTGGGCCAAATGTTACCGGTTGGAAGCGAATTGCCTAAGTCGTACTACGAGGCAAAGAAAATGTTGCGTGATCTGGGAATGAGGTATGAATCCATTCATGCTTGTAAGTATGATTGTGTATTATTTCGTGCAGAATATGAATCACTTGAATATTGTCCGATATGTGGTGAAAGTCGGTACAAAGTTCGTGGTACGGGGAAGAAAGTGCCTCAAAAGATATTGCGATATTTTCTTTAACGCCCAAGCTGCAGAGATTGTTCATGTGTATTCTGCATGATGGAACCGAGTGGAAGGAATTTGATGACATGTACCCCCGTTTCGCTGAGGACCCCCGTAATGTCAGGTTAGGTCTTGCCTCTGATGGTTTTAACCCATTTGGGAATATGTACAACTCTTATAGCATCTGGCCCGTTATTGTTATTCCATATAACTTACCTCCATGGAAATGTATGAAGGATCCGTTCATGTTTATGTCATTGTTTATCCCTGGTCCACGTTCCCCTGGTAAAGATTTGAATATTTACTTGAGACCATTGATCGAGGAGTTACAAACATTATGGAATGTGGGTGTGCATACCTATGATGCAGCTTCCGAGCAGTATTTTCAGATGCATGCCGCACATTATTATGGACCATTAATGATTTTCCAGCTTATGGTTCATTATCTGGATGGAGCACTAAGGGATACATGGCATGTCCAGTTTGTGCGGGTCAAACACCTTCGCAACGATTACGGAATAAAATAGGATACACAGGGCACATGAGATTTCTTGAGTTGAGTCATCCTTGGCGGAGGAGTAAATTATTTAACGGTCAACATGAACCTCAGAGTATGCCCAGTCCATTGTCTGGATTCGACATAGTTTGCCAACATCAACATCTCAGAGACAGAGTACACCAGGTAAACATCCTAATAATAGAGATAAAAATCGAAAACGCTTACCTGAAGAGTTGAATTGGACAGGAAATAGTATTTTCTTTGAGTTAGAATATTGGGGGACTCTGAGTTTGCGACATAATTTGGATGTAATGCATATAGAAAAAAACATTCGTGAGAGTTTAGTGGGCACACTATTCAATATTCCGGGTAAGACACTGTAAATGCTAGATTGGACCTACAAGATCTTAGAATTCGTAGTGAATTGCATTTACAAGTCACTTCTCGAGGTCTTATTAAGCCACCTGCTAGTTATGTGCTCACTCAATCAGAGAGAAAATCATTCTGTGATTGGCTGAAAATGGTTAAATTCCCTGATGATTATGCATCGAATATTGGGCGTTGGGTCAGAGATGATACAATAACGGGATTAAAGAGTCACGATTGTCATGTGCTTCTCGAGATTCTCCTTCCTGTTGGCATTCGACCTTATCTCCCCCCGAATGTATGCGACGTCGTACTTGATCTATGTGGCTTCTTTAAACAATTATGTCAGAGGACATTAACCACAACTGTTATTGACGAACTTGAGCGAGGAATCGTGATAATCCTATGCAAGCTGGAGCGAATTTTGCCACCCGCTTTTTTTGATGTGATGGTACATTTGGCCGTGCATTTACCGGCTGAAGCTAGAAAGGGAGGTTCTGTCCATTACAGATGGATGTATCCCATTGAGAGGTACTATATATATACAGTTTTAAATATTACATTCTTAAATTTTTACTGTGCATTGAATTTAGTTTTAATGCAAACTTGTTGTCATATCCGCAGGGCTTTGGGAGATTACAAACAATATGTGAAAAACAAGGCGCGCCCTGAAGGGTCAATAGCTGAAGCTGTTGTAATAAGTGAAGCAATAACATTTTGTTCGATGTACATGCAGAATATTGAAACTCATTTTAATCGTCGGCCACGAAACTATGATGGAGATGCAAGTAATTCGCAAGATATCACAGTGTTCCGTCAAAATTGCAGACCATTTGGAGCAGTAGGTGTCAAATTACTGACCCTTCAGGAAGTTCAACGTGCGCATTGGTTTATATTGAGTAATTGTGATGAAGTGCAACCGTATTTAACGTAAGTTTTTCTGGTGCATAACCATAGTATTTTTGCCCATTAACCTAACTCATTTTTTGTAGGCAACATCTAACAATGCTACAATGTGGTGGTGACCATAACGTTGATGAAACACACAAAAAAGAATTTCCTAAATGGTTTGAGACAACTGTAAGGCCTAACATTTTATATTTATTTTTATCCTAACATTACATATTTCAGTTTGTTATATTAACACATCTATTTCTCTCATTGTTAGATTAAGAACCAAGTGCAAAATGGTCAATTGGACTCGTCATCCTCGTTGGTTTCTTTGGCTTATGGGCCTCAAAAGCAGGCTTATGAATACAGTGGATGCATTGTCAACGGAGTTAGATTTCATACCGAACAGCGAGATGTTACTCATGTGACTCAGAATTATGGAATTGTAGTCCAAGGAGAACACGGCTCAGATCTTATTGACTTCTACGGAGTGTTGCAATCGGTCATTGAGTTGATATACCGACCCAGACGACATATTGTGCTATTCGACTGTAAGTGGTTTGACACAAATGCCAGAAAGAGGAGAATTCAAGTTAGTAATCATCTAACGTCAATTAATGTTCAACGTTTTTGGTACAAGAATGATCCATACATTTTTTGTACCCAAGCACGTTCAGTGATATATATATCTGATCCAAAGTTAGGAAATGGATGGATGGTGGTAGAAAAGTTACAACATAGGGGCATTTGGGACACGCAGGAGAAAGATAGAGTTGACATATCAGATGAAACACAAGAAGTCTCCGGCAACTTCGAAGTTCCTGAACAGATATTTTATGGACCAACTGTCACCGTTCCTGAAAATATCGCATTAACACGAGATAGTACAGACGTTGAGATAATTCCTCATTCTGAAGTGAGCGTTGAAGTAGCAAATGAAGAAGAATTTGACACTGAAGATGACTTCGATTCCAGTCACGAATCCTCAAATACCGAAGATAATAGTGATTAATGAAGTTAGTGTATTTTGTGATTGATGAATAATTTTCTGGATTATAATGTATGGTTGTTGTTTTTAATTATTATTTAAATATGGTTGTTGTTTTTAATTATTATTTAAATATGGTTGTTGTTTTTAATTATTATTTAAATATGGTTGAAAGATTGTCGTAATTAATTATTAATAGTATAATTATCATATAATTGTTATTATTATTTTTAATGGTAGACATTTAGCGTCGAAATATAATAATCGACGCTAAATGTCTTTCATTTAGCGTCGATTATTATATTTCGACGCTAAATAAAAAATTAAATTTCCCGGAAAAACAACCCTAATTTTTTTATAAACCGCCAACTTTTTAGCGTCGAAATTATTTGCTTTTAGCGTCGACATTATTCGACGCCAAATTTAAATTTGGCGTCGAATAATGTCGACGCTAAATGTCTTTCATTTAGCGTCGAAAGTATTCAATTGCGACGCTAAATAAAAAAATTAAATTTCCCAGAAAAATAACCCTAATTTTTTAATAAGCCGCCAACGTTTTAGCGTCGAATCATTTCGACGCTAAATGTCCATTAAATCCCTAAAACCAATGTCTTCTTCTTTCTCGGCTCAGACGACAAAAATGGGTTCTCACTGTCTTCTTCTTCTTCCTCCGCTCCAACCATTCTCTTCTTCAGCAAATTCATCCAATTTAGAGGTAAGTCTCATTTGTTCTCATTCTCATTTCAGTTTGTTTCAGTTTGTATGATATATGAATTGAGATTAGATTGGAGTTTGGGTGAGATTATGGGCGTATGATGGCTGAAGTGAGGCAGATTTGGCGTGAGTGTAAGGGCTTGTAATGAGGCAGATTTGCGTGGCTGGTTCAAGGCTAATGAGGCAGTGTTTCAAGGGATGAGTCTTGGTGCGTTGAGTGCTAGGGGGCTGGGACGTGTTGAGTGCTAGGGGCGTGAGGTTTGAGTGCTAAGGCTGGGGCGTGTTGAGTGGTGTTGTGCGTAGGCGTGAGTGAATGGGGCTGTTTGAGTGAAATTGGCGTGAACAATGAGAGGGGATTTCCTAATCAATGTGGGATTGAGGGGCTGCTTGTGAGGGTCTGTTGGGTGTGAATAGAGGGGCTGTTTTAGGTGTGTTTTGGCGTGGACAATGGCTGCTCGTGGGGGGCTATTGAGCGTGTTTATCAGGGGTTGTTTTAGGGGCTGCTGGGCGTGAATTAGGGGCTGTTTGGAGAGGCTATTGATGCGTGAATCAGGGGCTGTTTGGAGGGGTTGGATTCGCAGAACAGCAGCAAATTGCTGCTGTAGATGTTTGCGGAGAGTTGTGGAATTTGAACTGTTATTGTCGGTTCGTTAGCATTTGATTTTATGTTTTTATTTGCTTTTGTTCCTGTCTGATTGTTTAGTTATATGAAAATATAATTTGATCCTTTGAAGTTTACACGTGTATTTAAGGATCTCATTCTTCTATAGATGCATTTCATAGGTCTAGATAGTAGAAGAGCTTGTGAGTGCGTGAGGGACTAGAAGAGCTTAAGGGTTTGGAATTGCATGGCTTGTGGTGAATTTGGCGTTGTTTGCTTGTGGCTATGTGAGTGAGAGCTTTGTATTTTTTGTTTGTGATTCTTGTATGTGAGTGAGATTTAGGTGAGCGAGAGAGGGAAGGCCAAGGCCGAGAAAATTCTGATTAACATTAAATTTTGGAATGTGTTTGGTTTGGTTAAGTTTAGTTTGGTTTGGTTTTGTAATATAATGTTCATACATATACTATAAAATGCATGTGTTTGTTTGGTTTGGTTCTATTACATTCAAAATGGGGTATGAAACTTTTTGTGTTTTTGCAGATGGCACCGGGCAATCGCAGACGGGCTAATGCGACTCCATCTACATCAGCAAGGACAACTGGCCCTGGTGGAGCCTCTGCTAGCACAGGTGAGTCCAGTACAGCGAAGGGTCGAGGACGCACCCGTGGCCTGGGGTTGTCTAAGTACGTTAAGACTCACGGCCGTATCCGGATTGAGATATCAGATGATGGACACAGTCAAGTCGGACAACATAATTCAGCGTTTAATACAGCCATAGGAGCTGTAGCTCGATATGAAGCTCCCCAAAACTACGTTTCTTGGAGAAAGATACCGTGGGAGACGAAAATCAACCAGCTATTCTCTTCACTACATGTAAGTTTTCGATATTGTTTGTTAGTTAACATTTGTATTTTATACTGATTTTTACTCGGTTGCTATTCATGTAGGAGTGGTTCGACTTCGATCTGACCAAAGTGAATGTCCAACAATATATTGACTACCACATGGGGAAAAGTTATAAAGATTATAGGACAAAAGTCCTGAAACCAATATTCGACGAACATGGACCTTCAGATGCTCCACAACACAAGCCTGATTTTATAGAGGAGCAAGACTGGACATTCTTATGTGAGCTTTGGTCTACCAAAAAACACGAGGTAAATTTTGAAATAAACGGAAATTTATAATTGTCTTTGTTTTCGGTACTTACATTGTTGGTAAATGCAGGATAAATGTCACGCAAATGCACGGAAAATCGAAGTCACTTGCGTTTTAACCACCGTGGAGGTTCGAAGCCATTTATCCAACATCGTGCCGAACATTCTGAGGTAAATATATCCTAACGTAAAATTTAACAGTTCATTGGTTTAACTAATGTGGAATAATATTGAATTTATTTTCTGTTTATAACAGAGTAACACAGGTGAAGTGCCATCATTTCCAGATTTTTTTCGTGTGACGCATTACAATGAGAGAAACAAATGGATAAATGAAGAAACCGAACGCTGCTATGTAAGTTTCAGTTTTTAAAATAAAATAATTAATATTATATATATTAATTTTTTTCTCAAATTCTAATATTAACTTATTTTTTGAAACAGAACGAAATGATGGAACTCCAACATCAAACTCAGGAGACAGGGTCCGACCCGATACCAGATGAGCAGTTGTCGCAATTGGTTTTCAAGAATCAGACAGCTTACAACGTTGGCCTTGGCACTCGTAAGAAGCCGACGTCATCTGCACGCAGTACTGTTAATTCGGAAAATGCCTCTCTTCGAGACGAGTTAGCCACCACCCGAGACGAGCTACAACAGACTAAGGACGAGCTAAAACAGGTCAAGGTGGACCACGAGAAGAGGATGGAGGATCTCCAACAGCAAATGATGTTTTTCCGTCAGATGTTGGAGGCCTCAATCAGTCAGGGTGCATCGGGCTCGGGCGTCCCCCATCAAAGCAGCAATAAATTTTATATTTGGTTTTGTATAAACATTTTGAACAAATAGTTTTAATATAATATGTTTTTTTTCTAAAAAAAATTGAATATAATAATTATTATAATATTTCGTAATTCTGTTATTAATCAGAAATTTTTTTCAATTAAATTAAATATTAAATCAATTATTTTAGACTAAAAAGAAGTAAATTAATAATTTTTTAAAAAAACAAATTTTTTTAACAATTAGCGTCGACATGTCGACGCTAATAGTAACAAGAAAATCAGATATTACTTTTTTTAATATACTCTAGCGTCGAAAACTTTCGACGCTAAAAGTTAGAGACTTTTAGCGTCGACTTATTTCGTCGCCCAATATAACATATAGCGTCAGAAAATTTAATTTAACGTCGAAAAATATTGGACGCCAAATACAGTCTTTAGCGTCGTAATTTTTTATTCGACGCGAAAAGTTATTCTCGTCGACATTTCAGCGTCCATTGTTGGCGTCTGATTATTTCGACGCTAAAACTATTTTGCGTCGAAAATATAGTTTTTGGCGTCGATTTATTTCAACGCTAAAGGGTATAATTTTTGTAGTGAAGAGTGCTTGATAATAATCCATAGAAATAATAATTAGAATTTGTCTTAATTTATTGTGTAATATTTCATATAAGATCAGAATCCAAGACAAAATTCGGATTTAAAGGCACAAAGTGCCAGGAGCCAGGAGCCAGATGTCTGAATCCTGATGCTTCTAAGTAAAATAATTAAGGGCGATATATCATGGTTGTGAGCAAGTTCGGTTATCAATATGTTATCTTTAAACGAAAAAAGAAATTGTGCCCTAATTTTGAAAACACAATGAAAATTCTTAGTAAACTATATTTGGAGGACTAGGTGACCAGTTATTAAAAATAAGATACAAACTTTCATGGACAAAAATATGTTACAACGATAACGATTCTTTTCTTGCACTTTTTAAAAATTTCATCAATATCATAACATTTTATTATAAATTTATAATCTCTCAATTTTCAGTGACAAGTTTTCTCATTATTATGTATAGCAAAAATCGAGAATACATAACGAAAAATTTATAAAATATAACGAAATAATTGATGAAATATAATATTGGAACTGATCTAACAAAGACTAGCTCCCGCATCCAACTAAGTCTTTGATAAGGGAACGGGAGAATTCCCACTACCGCTGGCAGACAAGTCGGGCCGTGATCGCGGTGGGAACGGACTTCCCTCATAAATTATTACATATCACAACAATTATGAACTAATTAAACCCACAATACTTCAAAGGAAAATGAGTCTACTATCTAGGTTCAATGGATGTCTTCGTATTTACATATATAATTTTAAAACAACAACTATCTTCAACTCCAGAGAGCAACTGAAAAAAATAAAGAGCCTTATATTTAAGTGTTCATTTAAAGTGTGTGAACATATAAAATCAAACACTTGTTAATTTTCTTATGAATCTATTCCAAACAAATAATTAAACTTTTTATATAGCAATATTTTTGAACACATTATAGTCAGGGACTCAACGCATATAGAACTTACATTAACAAATGATTTATATAAAGAATGAAAAGGTAAACGTTTATTGGACTTTTACTTGACATAAGTTTGTTTGTTTGTTTGTATTTTTTTTTTTTTTTTTGGGTTCCCCATCCGGTATCCAGTGCCACATTGGGCCTGACTAATCCGGATTCGGACCGAGAGTTGTACGGTATGGTCCTCCCAACGATAGTGACTCTAGCGGGACTCGAACTGGGGAGCATACCCAGTCGAGCCTCCTAGGATTGAGCCAGCTACCACTCAACCAACCGATCGTTGGTTGTATTTTTTTTTTTCAATTATATATAATGGAGGATTTATGTGATGAACAGTTAACAAACAGCCTTTTCAACGCTCAATTTATTAATTATTGATCATTTAATGGGTTTAAGTTGACTCCGGGAAAAAAAATTATCTTTAAGTACAATATGGTACTTAAAATTGGAAATAGCCAAGTCTACCGACTTGGATTCCATGTTGATATGAGCTTGTGTTGATAAAAATTGAAAAAGAAAATTATATTTGGTGATTATTGATTACTATAAATAAGTAATTAAATCTTAATTATAAAGGGAAATGATATATATATATATAATATATAATACATATATATATATATATATATTATATTATTATATCTTGTAATTTTGTAAAAATAATAAATACATCGGACATATACAACCTCTAATTAGTTAATTTTTTCCCGAAGCTTATTTGACCCATTAAATGATCAGATTGCTCCTATTTATTTTAGTGAGAACTGAGAACATGACATAAACCCCCAAAGTTTCTTAAAAAGACAAATACACCTATAAAATTTTGAAATAGAAAAATGCACCCTTACAAATTTGCATCATCATTATACTCTCTACATCACTCTCTGAATTTATCCATAGCATTCTGCTTGAGGAAGAGGAACAACTGGCAAATGAAAAATCAAAGAACTGAAAGAGAGGAGGAAAGATTTCAGGCACATCAAGAACAACTGGAGAGAGCCAATTTATCGTCAGGAAAAGGATTCCCTATCAAAGAAACCCTACTCGAGTTGCACAAATCGACAAAGAAC
The DNA here is from genome assembly GCA_019454045.1 of Zanthoxylum bungeanum. Classification (NCBI taxonomy): domain Eukaryota; kingdom Viridiplantae; phylum Streptophyta; class Magnoliopsida; order Sapindales; family Rutaceae; genus Zanthoxylum; species Zanthoxylum bungeanum. Next base: position 9,689 of record SKCR01019480.1, on the reverse strand, counting down.
TGGGTAGGAAATACAATGAAGAATATTTATTTGCAGGAATTTACAAATCACAAGACAATGACCATCCATCAAAGACAAGATTAGAAAGCATAAGTATTGACGATTGTTGGAGGACGAACCCTGGAAGAAGATTCGAATCGGTTCAAGGAAACTTATTCCCAATTCATGGCGCCCGATGTTATGTATTGTGATTTTTATTCTTATGTAGGTGAAATAATATTTTGGATATATAATTAGAAAAATGGACATGACATTTGGATTTTTGAGGTCATAAACTTGAAAGAGTGTTCTAACAGTATACAAGTAGTTCTAACATCGTTCTAACCTCTAGATCATAAAAGTAGTTCTAGATCTTAAATCACCTAGATATGTGAAGGAGATATAAAACATGACTAGATGAATAACAGTCTTAAATAGATTCGTCTCCAAGACACCTGACAAGAGCCATGAATTTTTCATATCAACTCTTGTCGTTGTTAGGAATATGTCCAATATCCAACTCGTGGGTGGCTTTACATACATGTATTTATAATAAAATAAGATTATACTTATATTTATAAATTCATACTAATCAATAAAATGACATCATTTATTATAGTGTCTCCGCCAAGCATAAAAGGGAGACATACAGAGAACATAGAACCACTCATACATTGTAATCTTTCAATAGTAAAATTATTTTATTAAATTTGGATGTTTCCCATTGACTCAAAAATGATGACAATAATTGAGTATATATTATGTAAACTACAATAATGAGAAGTTGACCTTCACACACCACAAAGATAAAATAAAATAAAATAAAATAAACCACCAAATCTGAAATCTCCATGAGGAAAATGCAAGATACATCTCCATTCATTTGTTTGCACTAACATGTCAACTCTTCTTGTCCTGGACGTACCTTTAACATGATCCAATTTGTATCGTTTATTTTATTGGTAATTGTCAAACTTTGAGAGCTTAATTATTAGTACATACATTATAATTCTAAAAGTTTGCGAATCAGTCCACTGTTGCATATCATGCATGACTCCATTTTGATTCTGCTGATTAATTAATATAGAAAATAACAGGCAGAAGTTGAAAAGTAGAAAATTCGAGTAGTTCAGATTTGTCCCCAAGGGGCGTGATTTGGAGGTGTAGGATTCGGGATCTCATTTTGAGGTCATGGATTCGAATCCAGGAAGTGCGTTTCTTGTAAGAGCTTGAGACAACCGGAAATTTTACCTGCTCCACTTAAGCCCGAAAGAGGTGATTTGACGGTGGAATTTATAACGATTTCAAAAAAAAAAAAAAAAAAAAAAAAGTAGCTCAAGACACTTTGAGAGTTGAAAGTTCATTATATATATAATTCACTTCCGTTTGTCACACATCGAATTGTGGACCCTGTAGAGAAAGTCTTATATATACACTAGAGATGACCTTTATACATCACTCAAAAAAATATTAGATATTAGAGGGCTACAGAAGAAAAGATTAGCATGGTTGGCATTTTCTACTTAAGGAGATTGTTGTGTGCTAACTATTAAGGGTGCATGACGGGATATTTTCACTATAAGAAATATGATCTTTAGTTTTCAAAAATTTAGCGTCGTCAAGTCAATCATCGCTAAATATATAATTTAGCGTCGCCAAAACCAAGTGATACAAAAAGTAACAATAACTTGAGTCGACAGGAAAAGCGATGCTAAAATTACAACATTTAACATCGCCAACGTCAATGTTTAATGTCGAACTTAGGTAGCGACACCGTATGTTCATATTTTAGAGTCACCAATGAAGTTGGCTTTACATTTAGCATCGATTATTTCTGACGACGCTAAAAAAACTTTTAAAAATCCCCACTTACATACGACCCCCATCTTCTTCTTCTTCCTTCTTCTTCATATCTTCAAAAACCCACGTCAAAAAATATATATTTTCGCCATTTTCAATCCCAATCCAATACTAAGTTAATTAAGGTATGTATTTTCTCTAATGTATCACTATTATTATAGTAATTTGTTTACCAATTAAGTATTTTTGAGTAAATCCTCTAAAATGAGGGTTTAGAATTTAATTAGGTAAATATTTAGTTTATGAATTGAATTGACGATGGCTATAGTCTCAATTACTCTAATAGTTTGTGTTGGGAAGCGGCCGCGAATGCGCAGCGGAAAATTAAATAAATCAAATTATGATGCCGCTATCCCTTTGCCCAAGACCCATTTGTTTTGATTATTCTACAAGCCTATGCATGTTACTATATATTCTAAGCATAAAAACTCATAAAACATGCAAAGAACATAAACCTAAACATGCTAACTATCATAAGAATTCTAATTAAAATAAAGAAAGAAAAAGACTTACTTGAACCGAAGACTCCTCCAGTCCTCCCTCCAATTTACAAGTTTTTCTCGAACTCAGCAAGCTCTTCCACGTTCCAAAGAGCCACCCAAGTGTGTGGCCTCCAAAGGTGCACACACCAAAGCCAAAACTCAACGGCAAGACTACGCCTTGAGTGCACGGGTATTTTGCCCTTGGTGCTAGCCTAGACAAATACCTCAAAACTTTTAACTCGAGGTTCCTCTAGTCAATTAGACTTAAGGATCCTCAAAATCAGTGGCTTACTCTTAAACTTTAGAGTTTCTCACTTATATAAATCCAAGATATGAAAGGTTTGGTGCAAAAATTTGTAAAGAATTCATTGGGTTTATATAGGTGCTCTAAAGACAACAAAATTAATTAAGAATCTGATGTGGGATAAAAGCTAATTTAATCTTAGTCATTGGATCTTAATTTAGTGGTTTAATGAGATTATAAAACCCTAATAAGAGTTTGGGCCGAATTGAAATTCAAAACAAATAACAAATAATTTTTTTTTACTATTCATGTTACTATTCACATTTTTATTTATTTATTTATTCCAATTCCCAAAGTGCCCCTATCGTCATTCACCAATCCCTAAGCCACTATGGAACCTCATAAATGATCTGTTCAATAATTAAACACATTGAACCATTTATGAACAAATTCCTACAGCAATCATATATGCTGTTAAATTTGTACTGTGCACTGTTAACCATTGATTTAGACTTTGTGGTGTGTGACCTTTTGGGTTCCCCTCAAGTTGGACATGAAATGAATCGTGATAATTTAATCGAACATAAATTATCCTCCGATAAGATGATCGTTAGATTTCAATGACCAAGGTTGACATCTAGTAACATGTCAAGGCCCCCAAATGAGAATGAAAGATATATATCCATTCTGTATGCGATTTACATATGATACGGTCACTCGCCTCACTATATCCCCACCGTTTGACCTATGGTATGGAAAATGTCTACCCATATAGTCAAATGTATGATGTTGATAGTGTCATAAATCGTGCTAACCCAAAAATCTCACATGATTCTTCCGATGCGGCCACAGTCTCAAGCACTGATCACACATATCAACCCGCGAACTTGATGGGTTGAGCTAAATATAAAGATTCTACTCTAATTGGGTTTTTAAAAAAAAAAAATAAAAGCCCATTGATTTAATGTTTAGTAGAGTAATTTAGTTTGATTTAATATATATATATATATTTTAAAAATATATATTTGAAGTGATAAAAAATATTTTTTAATAAATAATAGACGTGTCAAATGTTGTGTGTTAAATAAAATGGCGTATTAAATTAAAAAAAAAACATTTAATTTAATTGTCCCAGTGAAGTAATAAAAACGTGGTGATTATTTTCAAGTTAAATTTAGGACACAAATCGATTACACAAACCGGTCCAATAATCCGGCCCGAAAAAATTTAAAAATCGCCTGTTGTATATGACCACAAATTCGGTCGGGTAAAAATGAACCCGGTTCCTTGGTTGAATTGCTACCTGTCCTACGAAAGTTCAACAAATAGCGACAATCGCCTTCAAATTAAAATCTCCAATTGCTAGCTATAGCAGTTTCTCTGCATGTTAATCAATGGCTTTCTCAAGCGAGGTTAGCGAATTTATAATTGATCCCTAATCTCTCTCTCTGACATTTCTAGTTATCTATTTTCTTTCTTTTTTTTTCCTTACTCAATTTTAATCTCGAATTAGGGTTTCTATTTCCATTTATGCATTTTAATTTACATTAATTGCTTAAGCATCTGCATTGAAAAGATGAATATTTTCCTATACAAAAATTAAATCAAAGAAAATTTTAAATAATTTAAAAGTTCTGTAATCTCTCAGTTGAATCAGGTTGGTTTGAAATTGCTTCTTTGTCCATTTGGGTCCACCAACATTTTAGTCCGTACAGCATGGTAAGCCCCAAACTGTTTTCAAGATCTGAAGTCTATTTGTTGTTGATAAATTTCATTTTTATGATGAAAAATTTTGTGCTCGTGAATTGTTTGGGTGTCGTGCAGTTGTTCTGTGGGAACAATCTTGCCGGTTTACTCGACATTTAAAGCTATTGAGAACAAAGATGAAAATGAGCAGCAAAAGTGGCTTGTTTATTGGGCAGGTCTGTAGTTGCTCACACTAAAATATTAAGAAATTCCCATTTTGTTAGAATGTTCATGTTTGGTTAATTTACTCAACTTACACATAGAATCTTCTGCACTGTTTTAATTCTTATGTAGGCAAAATACTGTTTTCGATGCTCAACAGAAAATTATATATGAAATTTGGATTTCGAAGGCTAAGAAGCCCACAAAAGCATGAAAATCGAGTTCGAATAGGATATGAAAATATTGATCATGTTTGATTTGTTGTTTGATGAGCTTATCATAGAATTGCTCACACATGATAATAAATATTAAAAAATTTAAAAAAAAAAAAGGAAAAAAAAGTCATCCATCGACTTTTTCACATATGTATTAACCATTCATGAGAAATGAAAGTTTCTTGCACAACCACTACCGAACCCCGAGAGCCGTCAAAACCCCCACGATGGTAGTTCTATTAGTCAACACATAGATTAAGTTAAATCAGTTATTACTTTTCGTAGGGTAAGGTCATCGAAAGACGCATTATTGAACCTTGTGAAGTTTACACCTTCTATAAATAGAGGTGCTCAGCACCAAATATTTCAATGTACCGTTAGATGATCGAGACCAATTGCAATGCAATTGCAATTTGAAAGGAGGGTGTTGAACACCTTTTATAAATAGAGCTTCACCCTTTTATTTTTTTATTTTATATGAAGAGAGCATATCAACTGAAATGTTGAGCACATATATTTATAGGAGGTGTTCAACACATTTATTTCAAATTACGAAGTGCATTGCAATTGCACAATAATGCAATTGCATTTATTGTATGATGATGTCATCCACCGACTTTTTCACATCTACATTAACCATTTATGAGAAAGGAAAGTTTCCTGCACAACCACTACCGAATCCCAAGAGTCATCAAAACCCCTACGATGGTAGTTTTGGTAGTCAACACATAGAGCAAGTTAAATTGGTTATTCCTCTTCGTAGTGATAAGGTCATCGAAAAATGCATTCTTGAACCTCGTGAAGCTTACACCTCCTATAAATAGAGGTGCTCAACATCAAATAGAGGTGCTCAGCACCAAATATTTCAATATACCTCTTGTTGATCGAGACCAATTGCAATGCAATTCGCAATTTGAAATGAGGGTATTGAACATCTTATATATATAGAGCTTCACCCTTTTATTTTATTATTTTATATGAATAGAGCATATCCACTGAGACGCTGAGCACCTCTATTTATAGGAGGTGTTCAGCAACTTTCTTTCAAATTGCGAATTGCATTGCAATTACATTATTGCAATGCAATTGCATTTATTTCATGATGATGTCATCCACCGACTGTTTCACATCTGCATTAACCATTGATGAAAAAGGAAAGTTTCCTTTCCTGCACAATCACAATCGAACCCCTAGAGTTATCAAAACTCCAATGAGGTTCGTTTTGGTAGTCAACATATAGACCAAGTTAAATCAGTTATTACTCTTCGTAGTGATAAGGTCATCGAAAAATGCATTCTTGAACCTCGTGAAGCTTACACCTCCTATAAATAGAGGTGTTCATCACAAAATATAGGTGTTCAGCATCAAATATTTCAATCTACCACAAGATGATCGAGACCAGTTGCAATACAATTTGAAATTTGAAAGAATTGTGCTGAACACCTCCTATAAATAGAGCTTCACCATTTTATTTTATTATTTTATATGAAATAATGGTAAAAAACTGAGATGTTGAACATTTCTATTTATAGGAGGTGTTCAACACCTTTCCTTCAAATTGTGAATTGTTTTGCAATTGCATTATTGCAATGCAATAATACAATTGCATTATTGCATGATGAATTGATGATGTTATCCACCGAATTTTCATATCTGCATTAACCATTCATGAGAAAGGAAAGTTTCCTGCACAATCACAACCGAACCCCAAGAGTTATCAAAACTCATTTGAGGTTTGTTCTGGTAGTCAACATATAGACCAAGTTAAATCAGTTATTACTCTTCGTAGTGGTAAGGTCATCGAAAGACTCATTCTTGAACCTTGTGAAGTTTACACCTATAAATAGAGGTGTTCATCACAAAATATAGGTGTTCAACACGAAATATTTCAATCTACCGCAAGATGATCGAGACCAATTGCAATACAATTCGAAATTTGAAAGAATTGTGCTGAACACCTCCTATAAATAGAGCTTTACCATTTTATTTTATTATTTTATATGAAATAATGGTAAAAACTGAGATGTTGAGCACCTCTATTTATAGGAGGTGTTCAGTACTTTTCCTTCAAATTGTGAATTGTTTTGCAATTGCATTATTGCAATGCAATAATACAATTGCATTTATTGCATGATGAATTGATGATGTTATCCACCGATTTTTCATATCTGCATTAACCATTCACGAGAAATGAAAGTTTCCTGCACAACCACAACAGAACCCTAAGAGTCGTCAAAACGCCCATGAGGGTAGTTCTGGACCTCTGGTAGTCAACACATAGACCAAGTTAATCAATTAATACTCTTCGTAGTGGTAAGGTCATCGAAAGGCTCATTATTAAACCTCGTGAAGTTTACACCTATAAATAGAGGTGTTCAACACAAAATATAGGTGCTCAGCACCAAATATTTCAATGTACCGCAAGATGATCGAGACCAATTGCATTGCAAATCTCAATTCAAAAGAAAGGTGTTGAACACCTCCTATAAATAGAGCTTCAACCTTTTATTTGATTACTATATGAAGAGAGCATATCAACTAAGGTGCTGAGCACCTCTATTTATAAGAGGTGTTCAACACCTTTCCTTCAAATTACGAATTGCATTACAATTGCATTTTTGCAATGCAATAATACAATTGCATTTATTGCATGATGTCATCCACCGAATTTTTCACATATGCATTAACCATTCATGAGAAATGAAGGTTTCCTACACAACAACAATCGAACCCTGAGAGTCATCAAAACTCCCACGAGGGTAGTTTTAGTTGTCAACATATAGACCAAGTTAAATCAGTTATTACTCTTTGTAGTGATAAGGTAATCGAAAGACGCATTATTGAACCTCGTGAAGTTTACACCTCTTATAAATAGAGGTGCTCAGCACCAAATAATTCAATTTACTGCTAGATGATCGAGACAAATTGCAATGCAATTCGCATTTTGAAAGAAAGGTGTTGAACACCTTTTATAAATAGAGCTTCAACCTTTTATTTTATTATTTTATATGAAGAGAGCATATCAACTGAGGTGCTGAGCACCTCTATTTATAGGAGGTGTTTATCACTTTTCTTCCAAATTACTAATTGCATTGCAATAATGCAATTGCATTTATTGCATGATAATATCATCCACCGACTTTTTCACATTTGTATTAACCATTCAGGAGAAATGAAAGTTTCATGCACAACCACTACCAAACCCCAAGAGTCAGTAAAACCCCCACGATGGTAGTTATGACAGTCAACACATAGACCAAATTAAATTAGTTATTACTTTTCGTAGTGGTAAGGTCATCGAAAGACGCATTCTTGAACCTCGTGAAGTTTACAACTATAAATAGAGGTGCTCTGCACCAAATATTTTCAATGTCCGCTAGATTATCGAGACCAATTGCAATGCAATTCGCAATTTGAAAGGAGGATGCTGAACATCTTGTATAAATAGAACTTCAACCTTTTAATTTATTATTTTATATGAAAAGAACATATCAACTGAGGCGCTAAACACCTCTATTTATAGGAGATGTTCAGCATCGTTCTTTCAAATTGCGAATTGCATTGCAGGCACCACTTCTAACCCTAAATTGGTGGGATTGGGAGCTCGGACGCTTGGCTCGGCGCCGTAAGTCGCTGCACACCGCTGCCGGAGCTGCCATGCACTGTCATTTAAGGCATTGTTATTTTTATGGTTTTTCAAAAATTTACCCCAAATTAACACCGTTTTCTGAATCCTCTTACCATTTTAAAGCTTAATTTCACCGTTTTCTGAATTCTCTTACCATTTTAAAGCTTAGTTTCTTCTTAATTACACAAATCCTGGGAAATTCCTAATCCAAACCTTAATCCTAATTTCTGAGGAAGTTCCTCTTTTGATATACATAATGTTGAAGAAAATTTTTTTAGGATTTACTTGAAGAGCTCATAATCTTTTAATTTGCATTTCTAGATGCCAGATTTGTATAGGATCTTTTCTTTGTGGAGAATCTGTAGTTGTAAAGATAAGATTATAAATATGCATGATTGAAAGCGTGTTCCATATATATTGTCTTCCAGATTTAACGCGAATTGATTGTAAATCATTGACACACACAACTCTTTTTTCGTGAATCCACTAGGGCCAACATTCCAGTCTTTTTTCCAAATTTTTGGGAGCTATCCACGTTGATTTTATTCTTCTGATTTGGATTTATTATCTTACAAGCATTATTTTATCCCCCTACTTATGGTATATTTTGTCAGTTTTAAAATGCTTTATCTTGAATTTCTTATGTTAGGCATGATTTTATAGCACATTTTCCTTTTCTTTATTTTGTTTTGAAAAAATAGGGACAATTATCATATGTTGTTTGCACGACACAAAATGCCTTGGTTTGTAAAATAAGATTGAAAAAAAAAGATTTGACAGTGTGTTTTTTGTGTGGTCACTATGCTCCTTCTTGGTGGGGGTGCCAGGTGTCTGAACTGTGTTTAGCTTTGCCTGTCGCATGTAGCACATTGTTAAATCTATGATGGCTTTCTGCAATTTCTTCTTATTGAATATTGTTGACTGCTTGCAGTTTATGGATCTTTTAGCATTGTGGAAATGTTTGCAGACAAGATACTCTTCTGGTATATTGTTGTTGTTATTTTTTTATTTTTATCTTTTTTTCCTGGTCACAATGGTTTAGGGAGAATATGGGCATTATATGTCTTGATTTAACTTACTATATAATTTTTTAATCTTTTATGTCACTAGTTGTGGGAAGAACTTCTTGTCTAATATGTTGATGCACATGCAAAGTTGCTATTCTATTTGCTTGCGTAGCATTGTGCTAGTTTTAGAATCTTGAGTTTGCTCTCTTTCCAGTATGAAGCAGTTCTTGCCATAAGGAAGCTCCTTTTGCTTTCTTTCATCAGGTTTCCGCTGTACCACCATGTGAAGTTTGCATTTCTAGTTTGGCTACAACTTCCATCTGCCAATGTAAGTTTTCTCTCTTTTACTCTATGGATGGTTTTTAC